>WEKX01002664.1:70536-117311 GCA_013390025.1 Pitta sordida | reverse complement strand
TAACTACCTAAAAGAGGGTTGTAGACAGGCAAGGGTTGGTCTTTTCACTCTGGCCATTGGAGATAGAACAAGACGTCATGGTCTTAGGTTCCAGCAAGGGAGGTTTAGACTTGACATTAGGAAAAACTTTTTCACTGAAAGGGTGATATGGCATTGGAATGCGTTGCCGACGGTGGTGGTTGAATTGCCATCCCTGGAGGTGTTTAAGGGTAGACTGGATGAGGTGTTGAGGGTCATGATATAAATGTTGTAGATGTTAGGTTTGAGTTGGATTATAGGTTGGACTTGATGATCTTCAAGCTCTTTTCCAACCTTATCCGCACTGTGATACTGTGATACTGTAATGTGTACACATGTGTGTCACAGTATGCACTTTCATGTGCATGTTCCTTTAATCTTCAGATTCTCGTATTTAATTAAAACTTATTAAATTAAGACTTGGGATAAAAAGGTGGACAATGTGTCGCAATTGCTCTTTTTCAGATCATTAGTCATTTATAAAAAGCATATAGAATATTTTTAAAAAGTGAATCCAGGTAGTCTATTACATATTTTTCATATTATGCATAAATACTCTGCAAGAAGGTCTGTATAAGTTAGACCTTGAGAAGTTGTAACATCATTTTTTTCTATGTACAGTTCATTTTTACAAGCTTTGCTCACGTAGAGAAGGATGAATGATGACTCTAGTTCTATGTAATGAGAACTACTCCAATTATGCTCTCAAAATAATGCTTCAGTTTTAAGCCATAAGATGGAGCCTTTGTAAGTGCGAGTAATGGTATTTTATTATCACTACTGATAGCATATAAGCTTTATATGACTAATTAGCTCAGATTTTTCTTGCATCACATGCCATATTTCGCTTTGTTTAGCCACAAATTTAGGACAAGTTTGTTACTAGCACAGAAAATTCATTAATAATAGTCATTTCATATTCAGCAGTAACTGAACATTATTATATTTGGTAATATCCATTACAGAATGTTTTGGAACTAAGCCATTTCTAGAATACAGCTTTCAAATTAGTTTCAAAAATCATATCTAATTAGAGAATAAAATGTGATTACCATACAGGAGTAATGTTTGGACAGCTATATTGTAATTGTATGCTGTATTTCCTGAAGTGAAATTCATATTTGAGTTATTGCAAATGTTAATCTAAGTTCCAAAATCTGCTGAATTTCCACTCAGAATTACCGCCTGCTTTCTATTCTACTTGGCTCTAGTCTTATGTCAGAGTATTTGATGTCACTGTAAAACAAAAATAATTTAAAAGCTTATATATTTCCTTGTTAAGTTGAATTGTGTTTCCCACTAAAATATGAAGTTTTAAAGAAAACATTCAACATTATTGAGTTTCATGAGAGATATTGCAAACTATGTTACAAATATCCTGATGTTTAAGGATAAATTGTCTTTATCATCTGACTTAGCAACTGAATTTGTCAATTGATTATTTTTCTCTCTATATAAAACCCTTTACCTTTTACTTTGAAATACTCATTTCTAAGTGCAGTGTTAGCCTGTGGAAGGCTTGAAAACAGCTCAGAGGCCCAGATAAATATGATAATTCATTTAACCTTTACTTCACATCCACTTATTTTCTACAGGCACCAATCACATCTAAAAGTTTGAAGATGAATGTACAATCTGCACTTGGATGTGTAGTTTGTGTGGTCAGGCACATAAAGTCGTGAGAAGTACTTGTGTAGTGTAAGCAGATAAATCCCTGCAGAAGTTGGCAGTACAGACAATTGTGAAATAACTTTACAGTTTGGATACTAGGTCAATGAAGCATTTTAAAGCTAATTAAAATATTTGATACAAGATTTTTAGTTTGCATTTAATATTTGTTGTTTTGATAGTTATTGATATATTTGGTTAGCTCGTACAACTCAACATTTTAAATTTTCTTCAGCTGTAACCCTTGGGGGTTTTGTGCTCTGTATCACAGAGTTTCCATGTCAAACTATAGTTTTCTAATCCTATTACAGCTGCATCTGTTAGGATATTAATTGGTGGAAAATAGTATTTAATACTTATCCTATTATACAGTCTTTTTCTTTATCACTGGTTTGTTTTGTATCTCTAGAACTCAGATTTTCTTCTGGCTTTAATTCAGTATGTTTGAAAATTCAGAGCCTCAACAAAGGCATGAATGGAAGCATGATATCCTCACTCCTTCTTCTTGGCTAACACAAAGAAAGTGCAATATATCTCTCCTTTGTTTCTAGGTAAGGATTTAGAATGGCTTTTAAAATATCTCAGATTACTTTTCTCACATTGTTTATCCAATAGGACCAATCATAGCAGGCTCTCTGCCAATCCCCTTGTTTAATTTATCAGCTTCCCTAGTTGCATGGAATCTTTCTCATGCGTTTTTTTCTCTTCACATAACACTCACTACAGGTGGAAATTTTTCCTGGGTCTAGAGCCAAATCAAGGCTCGTGATAAATTAAATGCTTAAATTTATAGCAATATTATGAAGGCTTAAATTCAATTTAAGGACCTAGTATAGTCCTCTGAACAGTTTTGAGTTCTAATTATTAAGATAAAGTTTTTTCAGCTGGAAAATTTACAGCTTTGCCTGTACTTTCAGACTCTTTAAACTTTCAGTCTCCTTGACTATAAATGCAGTCTTCAGTGAGTGAAGACAGTAGTAATACGATGCTTAAGCTTTACTTATATAGAAGATAAACAATGACTGTTACAGAGTTTCAGAATGGTGTGGGGGAGAAAATTATCAGGTAACTTCAGAATGAGAGGTTCAATGAAACTATGTAAAAATTGCAGAAAAATCAGCTGGCACCTGCATGCTTGATATTATCTACCAGCTGAATTAACTGTGAGAAGCAGCTACTGAGAAAATGATTATAATAATGATAAGAAAAAGAATGAGTTAATTTCACTACCTGACTTATTTTTGTAGATTAGTAATTCATCCTAGATTTAGTTTAAATTAGATCAAGAAACTGCTTTTCTTTTAGAAAAAAAAGGTTTGTTTTTTTTATTAGGGGAGACTTTTTTGATTGGTTGGGGTTTTTTTTTTACTTTAGAGAGGGAGCAAAAAAAAGACAAAACCCCATAAGTCTTTTTTTTTGTTGCTTTTAACCAACTAACATCTTTATTGGAAAACCATACATTCTCATAGCAAATACAGTCGGGTATCCTATATTGCGGACCCGCAGTTTTAATTGGGCTCCACGAAGCCCTACTTCTGTGCTGAATGACACCTCATTAATACGCAAATTTGTCCCACACTCTCATGTGGCCTCCAGCACTGTTTCGACACTGTTATGGTTTAGGGGGTTTTCTGCTGCTCTGGCAGCGAGGGGGTTAACAGCTCAGTTCTTGCCTGAGCTCTCCGTGCTGCCATGGCCTTCAAGGTTAGAGATAAAGGCGTCTCTGCGAATAACATACTTGGGAGAGAAGAAAAAAAAGTTCAGTAGTAAGATGTAGCGTGCCAGCTCAGAACCTGCGTCGGGAGGCTGAGAGATTTGAAGGCCCCCAGGCCCACGAGAGAAGGGGTAGAGATGTTCTTCCAGGCATCCCGCTGCTGCTTGTGAATTGGACTGACCATGGTGAAAACCTATGGACCAAAGAGAGAGAACCAGGACCGCAGAATCCGTCTAAGCATTAAGACTGAAGATGGAGAGGTAACGCTGGACAAACTGCTGATGGTTTTGAAGCCCAGAAACAGAAGCCTGGAGCTAGCTGAGAGCTCGGCAGAGATCCTTGGACAGACTTTTTGTGCATTGTGATAGGATCTGTGTACTTTTGGGTGGGCTTATTATGAAGCAGATAAAAACCAGTACTTAAAAGCTGCAATCCTGGCTGTGACTTCTGGACAACAGAGAATTTTTCAGAAGAACTGTCGTCCTCAGGTCGAGATCTCACTTGGGAGGGGTCATGAAAGACCTTTCCCTCTCGTGAGAGAGAGAGAGAGAACTTTATGGAAGGGCAGAGAGATGTTTCCTACCCTGGATCTGGTCAGAAATACCAACTTGCCTGGTTTATCCCTACCCTATGTTCCCCCTTTTTCTCCTGGTGGAAAAGGGAATATTACATCTATTGTAAGAGAAGGAGGGGTGGGGGGAGAAAGGTTGCCTTCTAAATGATGCTTCCCTTGCAGTTCTGATTTAGTTAGAAAATAAACCCTTTATGTTCTTTACTTATAGTTTTGCCTTGTTTTTGCCTGTAACCAGGTTTATTCTCCAGTTTCTCTCCTTCATGAGAAGTTGGGGTGGGTCTCTGGCAT
The DNA here is from genome assembly GCA_013390025.1 of Pitta sordida. NCBI lineage: Eukaryota > Metazoa > Chordata > Aves > Passeriformes > Pittidae > Pitta > Pitta sordida. Next base: position 113,049 of record WEKX01002664.1, on the reverse strand, counting down.
CCAGCCAGGGTCAAACCACGACAGACACTGTGTATCAATGTTTGTGTCGGCCCTTCCCGGTGCCTGCAGCCACGCCACGCTGGGAAAAAAACCCTTTGTGGCTCGGCCAGGGACACAGGTGCAGGGAGCTGCCCGCGCCAGTGTCCTGGTGTCTTTCGGGGTGGGGGGTAGACCTGGTCTCTCCATTGTTGGGACAGACAAGTATCTCCTGGAGAGTCACTCAAGAAAGTCTCAGACACCTGAGAGTGTGTAAATCTTTTATAACTGCATGGCGGCGGCTCCTGGTATCTTCATTGGAATTATTTGACATACAGTAGAGTGTCTACCTGGTTGGACTTGTGCTTTGATGAGGTTGTGCAGTTCTACCCACCAACAGGAGCTAATATCTGAGGGGTAAATATAGCACTGAGGGTACCTGCTAACAAAGGTAGTCTTTATGAAATGCTCCCTAGCAGCAATGTGCCTATAAAAAAAACCCAAACAGATATTAACTGAACACAGCTTTGTAATAATAACAATAATAACCCCTCCAATACAGTAAAATAATAAGGAATAAGCAGCAACCATTGATGACCAAGACTATAGAATAAGGACAAATTTTAATTAAAGGTTAAAAATCACAATATTTTTGCTTCCATATTTTTTCTTATTTGGAATGCCTCTCTCTTTCTTAGTGTTCACAGAATCACAGAGTTAACCAGTTTGGAAAAGACCTTTGAGATCATCAAGTTGTACCTATTACCTAACACCATCTCACCAATTAAACCATGGCACTAAGTGCCACATCCAATCTCCACCACCTTCCTGGGCAGACCATGCCAATCACTAACCACTCTTTCTGTAAATAATTTTTACCTAACATTCAGCCAAAACTTCTGCTGGCACAGTTTGAGACTGTGTTCTCTTGTTCTATCACTGGTTGCCTCGGAGAAGAGATGACTCCCACCTGGCTACAACCTCCTTTACGGTAGTTCCCTTCTATGATTTCATTTTTCCTCTGGTGAAAAATATTTTACCTTGCACTACTTTCTTTTGTCACTTCTTTTCTTATTTATTTTCAAGTGTTGTATTAAAATTTCTTATTCACCATCTCTGATATTCCATAATTGATATATTAGACCCTGTTAACTGTATTCACTCTCTTTGCCATGCTTCCTTCCTCTCTTAATACCTGTCTTCACAATTACTCAAGCATTATCTTTTATATTATCCTGTTTCTCTTGTGCCTTATCTCTGTTTCACTCATCTTTTCCATCCCTGCAGCTGGTCTCCCTCTCCTATCACCTCTTTTGAGTCTAAAACTAGGCATGTGTCATCAAAGAAATATTTCATACACATTGATTTTTTTCTAAGTGCATTTGCTTGTCTCTTCAGTTCTACTGCTTGATCTTTCAATGATATGAATGATAACATTTTTAAATGTTCGGTTTTGCTTTGCCATTTCATACCTTTCATGGGCGAAAAAAAAGTTTTATTGCATACCTGAAAAACTGACATCACTTGAAAAATCCCCAGTGGATTATACAAAGGCTCATGAAGATTTACTGTGCCCACATTAAAAGCTAACTTTAAGAACAAGTTGTTCACTATGTCTACAGAAAGTAGCAATTTCTTATTCTTTGGCTACCTCCTCTGAAGTTAGAGCAATTTGCTCTGTTGAGCAGGAGAAATTAACTCAGACTGCTTCCACTGCAGTAGTAATGATGTCTGAGCTAACTATGTTAAGATAGTCCAGATAGTTCTGTGCTTGAGGGAACTCACTTCTGAGCAGCCGTGTCCTAGGAATAGTGAGATAATTAAGAAGCAGTCTCAGATAACTGATGGTAGAATGTAACTTTTTTAAGGTCTTACTATATATGCTAGAAGACTGAGATTTTTGAATTCATGGTTTCACATCTCAGCTCCTTTTTCTAAAATATCAAGCCTTTTTAAACTCAAGAGGGTTACATGAAGTCAGGGCAATCAAAGTCATACAACACTATTAAACACCACGGTGTTATGAGTACTCTCAAGGGCATGTTTGGAGTTACATTACCCTCTGATGAACAGTGGCTTTACAGACTTCTGTCATTGTGAGGATGACAAAAACATTTTTGTCTTGAGTGTCTTGCAAATCATTTGGGTAGCCAAACCTTAATAATAACTTCATTTTCAACTTCTGGTTGTGGCATCCTTTTCTGATTATTGTGTTTTAGGGGTGGGAAACTTTTATTTTTCCTTTCTTTGCATCTCAGAAAGCCTAATAGAGTGTCCAAGGAATCCCAAGAGAAATGAATCTGGATCTTCAGCACCTCTTCATTCTGTCTGCTCCAGACCCCTACTGAATATCTGAAACAATGATCAGTGAATGCTTAAAGTAAATGGAGATTTGTGTATTAGTCTGTACCATATTAATCAATGATGTTTCTTTAAACTCTGGTACACAGCTATTAAACAATGCATTTCTGGTGAGTGAGACAGGATTTTCATAAACAGCATATGGAACTGACTGTAAACCAGATTTGCCTCTTAGTTTTTTTTTTAAAAAATAGGCTGGCTCTGCCAATGCTAGTTGATGATTTTTTCCCCTTTTTTCCCCCGCACAGCAGGATTTTTCTCCTCAAAGATCATATTTATTTAAATAATCAAAAATAATTACAAAAAGCTGTGGGAGAAGATCTACCTAGACTGTTAAAAATATGTATTTGAGGGTTTTCATGTGTATCCTGCCATTAAACTACAAGCAGAGATGAAAAGATGGGGAGCAGTAATCGATCCTATGGAGCCTAAGGAGACAAAGGTAAATTCAGAGCCCTCTCCAGTGTGGTGGAGAGGTTTCTTTTTGGCAAAGGTAAGACTTCAGTAGGAAATATCAGAAATCCTCTCCTTGCAATATCTGTTGATAATTAAATCCCTGCTCTGAAGTGTTGCAGAAATGTAGAGATGAGAAAGGTCAGCAGTCTCAGCTCCTGTTGAAGCACCTCTCGGGCCACAGCCTGGGTATCACCTGAGCAGTGAGGTCCTTCTGTTGTGTGAGACCAGGTCTCGCTCCAAGAGCCACATATGTTAGGGAAACATGGAGGGCTCTTGACATTTTTGAAATGAGGGAGACATAGGAGAAAATCCTACAGAAGTCATGCAGAACTGGCTTAATTGAAACACATATTTTCCAGTGCAAACTCCAACAGGAATAATTGAAACCTATGGTGTTTTTTTCCCACCTGAAACCAGCACAGAAGGGCTGCACTAGATGAAGGAGTAAAGGAGCTTGTGTACACTGTGTTATACATATATATACTGTGAAGAGAAGTACTTCCTTATTCCTGTTTTAGGGTGCTATACCTAAAGTGAGATCATATAAATGCACAACAAAGAAACCTGGAAGAAAAAAGTCCAATTCTACCACACACTGTCACAAATAATGGCAGCCTCTTGAAGAGAGGCAGAGTTCATACAGATATAAAGGGGGAATCCAGGGAAAATAAAAGCATAACAACTTACAGTTCCTTCCACATAGTTTTTATTGTTCTTTTCTTCTCTTCTTTTCCTCTTAGTGAGGGGTACTATATAGTCCATCAGATTTTAATGTGAAACATTTGTGCACATACTAAATCTTGTGATTGCTACTTGCCTAACACTATTAGGTAATGATTTGGATGGTGGCTATCTGCATATTCTGTACTCGAAAATTATAATAAAAGTTCTGAATATTACATTTTGCTGTCATTCTTCCCTCTCTCTGTGTAAATACATAATAAAATGAGGTAGAGTTCAAAAACATTAAATTGGCCTGTACTGAAATCAAGACATAAGGACATCTGTCGGAAACCACCTCATGACTAATATTTTCACAGTAAAGTGGGGTTTTTTTTTAATATATAGAGTGAGAAAATGATTCTCATATATGATTTCCTCTTAATTCAACTACAGGCTTTTCCTGAGGAAAGGCAGTTGGCTCAGCTATTGACCCTTTGTCCCCTTTCCTTGTTTTCTTTGGCTACTTGTATAGCAAAAATTATTATTTTTTAAACTAGAGCCAATTACATTACTGGCTGCACGTCTGACAGACCATCAAAATTTAATTGCCACAAAAAGTGCTTGCAAAAAATCAGTTACCTACATAGTTCAGAAGATAAAGACTCACTGATTCTACAAGCCTATTTGATAACAACAGGTTAAAAAATAAGGAAAATCCAAGGAAACTAAAGGGGATAGTTGCTTATTATTTGTGCATCAGCACCAACATTCTTTTAAATCCTCCCTCACAAATTAAAACAAGAATGTCAGCTCAAAATATCTTACAGTTTAATAGGAATCTAATTTATTTATGATTTGTTCTTCCCAGAAGCAATGCTTACGTACAAAAGTTATATAAACCTATGAAAATATAGAACAGGTAAAAAAAGGTTAGCATCTCTCTAAGCTATATGAAGTATATTTGTTTTGCGAGATATAAACAAGTGCTTTATACATTCAACAATGTCTTTTAATAAATACAATTATTAGATAACTCAGTGTAAATGTTTCTTACTCCTTCTATAAACATCAGAATTAGAACAGTATCATGGGAACTGGATTAAACAAAAATTAATGATAAACATGAAATTAGTTAGTCATAGGAATATTTTCCAGATTTTCAGCTGATAAAATAATTGAGCCTAGAAAGTAGATGAAACAATCAAATAATACAAATATTCCCTCCCTACCTTATATATGTAAAGCATTAAAAGTCCATGATTTAAAAAACATTCTAAAATACTTACAGAAGTCTCTTCTTGTAACAAAACTGGCAACAGTCATCTCATCATTTTACAGATAAATTGCTTTTGTTGTTATTTCAGTCTTGCAAAACAAAGATTAATGCATGATTGTAGTGGAATTCTGACACCTGTGAATCCCATTTTGTTTTTTAGTTGAAGTAGGTCATAGCCTCAGCCTTAAACTTTGCAGGTGGGGATTATGTTCTTTATAGCTATAACCTGCCTTGACTCAGTTGGTCTTTGATGTGTTGTATGGACATTAATAGAAAGAAGGAGAAAAAGCCATCAAAAACAAGAGGAAACTGCAGTACTGCCATACATGAGCCTGTTTAAGACTTGATTAAACATCCTCTGAGCTTAATGGCTAAAATCCTCCTGATGCCGGTGAAGCAGGAAACATAAGGGGAGTAGACATAATTATTTTGCTTGCTTTTCACACAGAATACTACTCATGTCAGGGAGGGGGACCTCTGTGAAAACAGAGAAACTTGTATAGACAAAAATCATCCATGAATTAAACTATGGCCACTGAAAATAGTTTAACCCTCATGGGACATTTTGTGACTAATTTTGTTTCAGGTAAAGGAAATAATGAATCTGTAGCAAGAAGTAGGAGATCTTCAGATTCTGGCCTGCTTTTGGAAGGAGCAGAGGCAGGGTGTACTTCTTAATTTAGGTGTTCCTTGCTGCCTCTGAATCCCAAGTATGAGATTCACATGACTGCATGTATGTGTGTATCCCGGAATATGAGTAATTCCCATCAGACTGGCAGGAAAATCTAAAGTACGGAGAGACAACTGAAATAAATGGCAAACAGCTTGAGCTTGTAAGACAGAAATCCCAATCTTGTACGCTATATAGGGAAATGAAGGCTATTCATAACTGTCTCAGATAATTCCAGCTCAGGAAACACGACAGCTAAATGGTTTCTTGATTTGTAAGTTGTTCTGGTTTAGGTTTTTGCTGCTCTGGCAGTGAGGGGGTTAAGAGCTCAGCTCTGGCCTGGGCCTCAGTTGCTGCCATGGCATTCAAGGTTATAGAGATAGAGAAGTCTCTGTGAATAACATATTTGGAAGAGAAGAAGAAAAAAGCTCAGNTAAGAGAAAGAGGGGTGGGGGGAAAAAGTTGCCTTTTAAATGATGCTTCCTTCGCAGTTCTGATCTTGTTAGTTAGTAAATAAATCCTTTATATTATTGACTTGTAGTTTGCCTTGCTTTTTTGCCTGTGGCCAGTTTTATTTTCCAGTTTTATTTTCCATTTTTTTCCTCCAGGAGAGGTTGTGGGTGAATCTCTGTCATCCAGCCAGGGTCAAACCACAACAGAAGTCCATACAGAAAAGGGTCCCAGGAAAGTGCTTGTATCTATGTTTTAGTTAGAGGTATCCTTCTCTTTGGAGAAAACCAAGGCATGTAAGCAAGGAAGCTGCTGATACACATGCCAATAGACCACTCCAGTTTGGGTGGTCAGGGGACAGTCTTTGTAGTGTGTACCATGGAGTGTGACAGTCCTGTAGTGAGGGGGCAGTAGCCACCTGACATTAATTATCACATTTCTCATTACACCTGCCCTACAGGCCAGGAAACTCCTTATTGACTGCTGGGGACATCTTTCTTCAGTGAGATGTCCCTTGTAAATGAGATACAGGACCCACTCACTGTCCTTTCTGCAACAGAAGGAGGTGCATAAATATGAAGCACTATTAAACACCCCTTCCTCCATCTAAACCTAAAAGAAACCCTGCTTTTCCAACATAATTTCAGTTTAATACAATTTTTTTAACCTGAATAAAACAGCTCTGGACTCTATAGAAATATAGAATCAAAGTGAAGGAAAGAGGATGTTGAGGGAGTTTCTACTTCAGCTCTGAAACCAGCCTCACTGAAAGGAGTATTGTTGTTAATTACAGCTAACAGACATGATTTTTTTTTATTATTTTCTTTCCTGTAAACAGATCTCTCAGAAGATTTTCCCATATTACTAGCTAATGGACATAATTGTATAATTCAGTAAGGAGAACAAAGCTATGAATATCTTACCTTTGTTTTCACCCCCCCCCCAACATATATATGTATATGTATTTGATTATATGCCTCTGAGTTTGCAGCCGGATTTCATAAGCAGTTCACTTCTTTTGTCAGCATTAGAATTTCAGCTACAAAATGAAATTATTTTGCTAACTTGTTTCAATTAGTTTACAAAGATAATCAATGTTTCCAATGAGACATCTTTGGCAGATAACTACAGGAAAGATAGAGCTGATTGAGAAGTATTGATTTTTAAAAATAATAAAGTACTTTTTTTGTTTTAGCTGAAAATCAAAATACTACATTGTGTTGTTTTCTGAAGGCATAGGTATAAATGTTAGTTTGTAAAAGGCAAAAGTCCTTCTAGAAGTTCACAATTAATTTTTATATGTTTAGTAAAAAAGTAAGAAATTTTAGAGAAATTTTTTTGGTTGTAACAGCCTTAAGAAAAGGACAAAACAGCCATAAAAGGAATTGAACAATAAATTTTTTGGTGTTCAGCATATGTCTATATGGGCATTTAAAAATCATATATCAACTCATACCATTTTGTCTACTAACAGGATCACCATTGTTTGTGATTTCTATGATCATGTCGTTGAACTTTCTGTATCAAAAAATTGTCTTTAAAGATGCAGGTGTTAGCAAGGTTAATATATTTGACCAACATATTTTTTAAATCTCCTATAGAGGCATAATGTCTACAGCAAATTATGTGCAGTAGAGCATTACAAATGATTAATATACAGGCAGAACTTTCAGAGAAAGGCACTTCTCTTTGACTAGCTGTACTAACAAAAGAGAATCAAATTACAGGAGCCATCAAACCCTGTGCTTGGGGAAATAGGTAGATCACCATCTCTGCTCTTGCAGAAATTTTGGTTTATACTAACTGTAAGAAATTGATTAGTGTAAGTTTTTCTGATCTTTCAAAAAAATTCCCTGCATTGTGCTATGTAGCTACTGAGGCTATTGTAATATGTATAGCACAATCCATCCATTCAGTGAGATGTACTTAAGGTTACCACAAAGTTCTATTAATTAACAAATGTTGTGAGGGTTGAGAAGCAAGAACATTTTTCCAGTGAATAGGACTTTTCTTCTCAGATTGTTTTTTGGTGCTCTTGATAAAACAGTCTTAAAAATTGCTGATAGTTCAGCCTCAGTGATGTTCTATTTTATTGTGCTTTTTTTTTACATTTAAGGTTATAAGTTATAACATCCTGTTGTCCTTTTGTTCTGAAGCATGTTGTGGGCAAAAATAATTTTCCTTTGTCAGAAAGTATAATTTAATGGTTCCAGCGTTTCTGTTGTATTTGTGAACATTCATGTAAATTACATACTGGTTGGATGGATGTACACTATACCAAGAAAAAATCAGCTTGTAGACACGGCAAAATAAAAGTCTGTATATAGTACTCTGAATAATTTCTTGTTATTTGCACAGCGCTGGTTACAGCTGTATCTTCTCCATTTAATTTATGAATAACTGCATGGGAATAGATAAGTGTACTTTATTGCCTACTAGGTCCAGATGAGAACAAAAAGCTCAAGAGAACAAAAATGTTAGTAAAGATGAACATGATTTAAGGATAATTGTCTTAAGCACTAAACATTTGATCAGAACACTAAAGTAAGGTCAGCTTGCCTTCCATTGTTCATTCCATTCATTCCATTGTTCCCTGTCCATTTCAGATTGGCTCAATATAATTCGTATGCAATATATCAATCATTTAATAAATCTGATTTAGGAAGTTATTTGCAATTTTGGATCTCATAGAAGTATGACATCAGATTTCATGGTCTTATCCTATTTTACGACGTGTTGCCTGGTTGCTGTGGCAACGCTGTTGCTATGGATTACACAATGGGAATCAGTAGGGTCAGCAAAGATCAGAGCCCCGCCACTCTTCATTCAAAGGCAATTGTCCCTGAAAAATGTGACTTACTTCAATATTTAAGGCCTGGGTAGTGATATTAAACCAGAATGATACTTCTGTTAAAAACCCATAATTAACCTTGTCTTCAACTTTAGGTCACACATTAATAGCAATTTCATAAAGTGGACATTCCTCTGTCTTTCATTCTTGAAAGCATAGACAGGTTTTAAATAATATGTCTCTTGGAAAAATACATGGGTAATCGTTGCAATTTATTTTATGTGATTATCTAAGCCCTTGAGACCTCACATTCCTAGCTCCTCTCCCTGAGGTAATTGCATACATCTTGGGAATGTGTGAAATGGTGTTAATATTCAGTGCACCATGCCTCTCCAGAGGATCTGCCTACAATGGTGCACTGTCTAGGTGTTTCTCTGCAGAAATTATTTTTGAGAAAGTGTAATATGAAGCGGTTCTTTACAGAACCATGGTCCCAGGATATTTAATGATTTCCTGGATCCCAACAAAGTTCTTAACAGTTTTAGTCGTAAAGGTACCCTCTGCCATTTGATGATGCAACTGACACCAACTGATACATTCCATCATTGTTTTTCTTTCCTCGAACTAGAATCAGCAGTGCTGTTTCTATCTGTAAATTATTTTTCTGTCTAATGCCGGTTTAATAATATTTATGCTCTCTGAATATTCTGGTAGAAAAAATTGCTTCTGGAGAGACTGCTTCAAATTCAAACTTTAGGATGCAATGACTGAACTTTACACTCTGGAATGTTGCACTGTTTTTACTTTATACAAACTGCATTCAAAAAAGTACCATCACTCAAGAGCAAGACAATGAACAATCAGATTCCAGGTGCTTAAAAGTGTATTTCCTGTAGCATTTAACTTGAAAAACAGCTTGAGTGATCTAATTTCCTGCTTACTTCACAGTATCAGTTGTAACTACATAAGATACAAAAACTTCTTGGAAAAAGTAGAACAAATTTTGGTTTTGCAGTATTTTTCTTTGTTACTGATTAGAGTCTTTGATAAAGAATACACTTCCATTTCTTAGACACAGTAGTTAATAACATTTCTTGCTGCAATGGTTAATTACTTCACAATCTAAATTTGTGAGATAGCCTTGAACAGCCACGCAGAACCTCAAGGTACACACATTTAAGAGAAGGCAGCTGATGTATACCACAGATGCAATTTTTTGAAAAGAGTAATCTGCTCTTCTAGTAATCAAACACATATTCTGCACAAGAATAGTGGTACTTTCACACCTTTGTTTTATCTAGTTGAAGATTTATCTGTTTTCCCAAAACCGCACCAAATCCAGTCTTTAAAAGCAAATCTACCCTCTTATTCTCTGTAGATCCTAAGCAGTTAACTGAACATTGGTGACTTGCTGCAACCCCCCAAAAAGGAGCACAGAGCACTCAAGATTCATCTTACCTATCGTCTGTGCAGAAGTGTTAAGTTTGCTGTCTAAAATTTCTCTAGAGCCATGGAGAGAGATATGCCATTCATTCTGTCCTGACAGGGTGTTTAGGATTGATAGGTTTTGGAGGGGGATTCTCAGTCCTATTGTCCATCTGTACTCAAAAGTGGTATGCAATTTGCTGAGGAAGTCAATTATTTTCATCATATGCTCCTGCTGTAATCCAGTTTCCACAGGCTGATATTTTACTATAGGTTTCAGAGGCGATCTCTTTTTGACTAAATGTTCTCCTTCTTCCCTTGCATTTATCTTACCTGATTATTTTAGGTATCTTAAATGTTAACCTGTTCATATTTTTATTACAGCAATACCTTTTTATTATGGCTGAAAAGAAGGCTTGCTTTCCTCTGAAAAGGTAATGGTGCTATATGATTGTCAGCTCTGCAAATCTGAAACAGAGATGTGACTTCTGTGAGGTCTGTAGGGCTATTCAAGCAATATTTGCCTATGATATACAGAAAGCATACTATTTGTTACTCTATTGACATTAGCTGTGCAGATAAAACATGAAAAATAATTACTTTCTCCAGCTATTATTTTTCCTCTAATTCAATTTCAAAGGTATATTGGTGACATAACATGCCCAATTCAGAAATCATATGAACAGTATGATTGATGCTGAAAAATTAAATGATTCAACACTTGCTTGGTTATTAGAAACATCAATTTCTAAACAGCCAGTTACTTTATTGGGTAATTTATACTCAGAAACTCAAATGTAATTTTGAAAAATGTAAATTATTTCAACATCACACAGTGAAATGAAAGTTGACATAACTGAGAGACTTGTTAATGTCATAACATCACACAAACTAATGCATATGGGAAAACAAATTGTTACACATTTTCTGTGTAACTTGGATCCAAACTTCCATCGTACGTCAATTCATCTTTTCCAATTAGCAACACTATTTGGAATGACTTTCCTTTTTTATGTAATCATTTTTAATGAACCTTCTGATCAAATACACCTCATTATCTTTCATGAAGATCTGAGACAGACAAGCTGATTATTTAAAAAAAGTTAAAACTGCCTTACATTAATTTAGCTTTGATGGGGTAAAAAAAATGAAGCAAAATAGAAATATTTACTGTGTCAAATTCTTAAAGACCTTTNTGTAATTATCTCAGTTTAATTAGAAATACAAATTTAGCCACAGCTTTTCTTTCATCACATAGGTCACTTAATACTGTCCTCCCTTTTTCTGTGTCAAGGGAAGCTGAATGGTATTTCTTGAATGATATTTTAGTAGAAACTTATAAATACAGTTTAACAAAGAGTTCAAGTGATACTCTAAGGATGAGCCAGATGCTTTTTCTTTGTTGGAAGTGTGAAGAGTCCCAATAACTACACACCTGCATACTTATGCACAGTTTTTTTCTCACAGTCTATGCTGCTCTTCTATTCCTCCCTCATATCTGTACCCAGGGGATTCATAGCCCATGCAGGCACCAAGAAGAAGGTATGCTGTTTATTCCCCTTGTAAACAAAGCGTGGGTCTTGTCCTCTGCCAGCTCACTGTCGAGTGAGATAAGCAGACCTCCTATTGCTGAATTATGATCTTTCTTTCTGGCATATACCCCCAGGATCTATAGCAATCCCTCTAACAGCTTGAAAAATGGAAGCGTTTTCAAAGACAAGCTTTCTGGTGCTGAAACTGACAGACTATGAAACCTTGTTGTTATTCACACTCTGAGAAAAGACCATTCCTTGGCTTTCAGCTTGTCTTTTCATCCAATTGTTTCCCAAGCAGTTATTTAAGTGACGATAACATTTTTTAAATTGCAGGTTTAATTACTGGAAAAGTCAATTATCTCATAGGTATAGCATTTTACATAACGAAGGAGCCAATTTTAAAAAAACAACAAGAGCAACTAAATTATGACTTTCTCAAATATTTACTTCATGAAATTTCATAGTGTGATTTTTTTCAAGTAATATTTGTTAGTATGGCTATTAGAAATGGGTTATTATATTTAAGATGTTCAGAAGTTGATGATAGAAGTAATAGCAACTTCTCAGAAAAATATTTAAATGATTTCTTAATAAATTTACTGATCTCTGCTGCTGGATCAAATCTTCATTTGATGTAAACCAAGCCAGCTGCAGTGAGGGCTCTGAAGCCCATTATTATCAAAGAGACATTTGGCCAATTTTGTCAGGCCTGTCTCAGTTTGGGTAAAATTTGTGAACGATAGGTAGAAGTCCTGAAATATTTCTTCAAGTGAAAGTCACATTGACCTCCATACATAAAACCCCCAGTGCTTCACTAAAGGTTTCCCCTAAATACAGGTTGAGACCAAATTTTGTGCAATATTGGACCTTAAGTATATTCAGTTACAGCTTTGATATTAGTCTCACAGGGAAAATCCCAGTCATTTTTCAAAATTTTTTCCAGATCACTGCTACAATAGCTGTCTGTTTTTCAATACAGTAAATATTTATCAGGAAAACTGCCTGTTCAAAATAATATAACAGCTGTCTGCTCCAACACCCCCCTAGTGATTCCCTCCATTACTGTACTGCTGTTGCAGTCAATCATTCTGGTCTCTTGAAACAGCAAAATCTTCAAAGTCTCTCATTCACTCAGCCAGATATGGAGAAACCTGTTGAGTTAACAGAAGATCCAGTCCTAGGAGAAAAGGAAGAAAGAATGATCTCCAAAGGAGTTTAATGCTAGCAGAGTAGAAAAATGCCTTTAAAAGCATTATCGATGCAAGTGTCATGCAAGGCAATGAGGCACTGTTGGGGGGAATACAGGGACAGCTTGAGCAAATGTGTTTAACGTGCACCTACACAAACAGAAGTATGAAGGAGCCTTGTTCTCTCACACAAACTCAAAAATCCAAGTACAGTTTTTGCTATGGTTTTCATGGTGGTAATCTTTAATACTGTATCATGTGATGGGTTGATGTTCAGCTATGACTGCTACCACTGCTCAAGGTTGATGTGGTGGGCACCCTACTATTTCCTACCATGGTCTGTTGTAAACTGTGAAAAGCTGGGAAAGTCTACATAGATGATACTGGGCATAGAAAAATGCCTATGAAATAACCTCATTATTTGACTCGGATACCATACATTTTTCAAGTTCAGCCTCTGGAGCAGCCAAAGGCATCTCAGAACAGACTAGAAGTGGCATGCTTGGGCATGACTGGGCAGACCTTCACTGAGATATAGCATGTTTTGTAAGACCACTGGTGGAAGATCTTAGTGTGCCTTTGTATCTCCCTCTGGTGGAAGCTCTCAGTGCCTTTTCAAGGAGGGGTGTACACTGATGTTTTTTAAGAGAACACAAGGTGGAATATAAGGTTTTTGTTAAATTAGGATTTAGATTTAATATCAGCATATGAGTGTAATGATTTTCCTTGTCTTTTGAAAAAAGATACATGTGTTGTGTTTAACCTGAAGTGCTAGAGAAAGTGCTTCTGATTTATGAACATGGCTGTTTACAGAATCATAGAATCACACAGAATTAACAAGGTTGGGAAAGACCTTTGAGATCAAGTCCAACCTATTACCTAACACCATCACATCATCTAAACCATGACACTAAGTGTCTAATCTAATTTCTTTTTAAACTCTTCCAGGGATGGTGACTCCACCACCTCCCTGGGCAGCCCAGTGGTGAATCACTCTTACAGTGAAATATTTTTTCTAACATCTAACCTAAACTTCCCTTGGCGTAGCTTCAGACTATATCCTCTCATTCTGTCACTGATTGCCTGGGAGAAGAGACTAACTTAGAAGACTGGGTGTGCTTCATGGCTTATCACCTAGAATGCAGGTGATGTAATTCAATGTCTATTTATGCATCTGTTTAACTTTCTTAATGCTCCTTGGACTTCTTATTATATAGGCTTCCTAATCAACTTGAAAAAAAAAAAAGCATTGTGGAGTTTGAAAGGTCTGAGCATGCTCCATTATGAAGACTGAAAGCAAATTTTTTACACGTTTCTTTTTACAAGGCAGATATGCACCTTCCTGTTATGCATTAAGCAATGTGTATAATAACTGCTGCTTGGATATTTTTCTCTCTCAGGAATTAATGTAGTTAATGCTATGGGCCAAGAAACATACCTATTCTGTGACATTTTTTTTTTTTTACCCTGGAAGCTACTAAGCTGGTCACCCTTGACTTTTAAATAGAGAATTTAAACCACTGATTTTTTTGCTGCTGCTTTCTTTCTATTGGCATTGACCATACAGATATATAGGCTCTTAAGCTATGTGACATTCAGAGGAGTAAGTAAGGTATAAGTATGCCGCTAATGTATTGTATGAACCTTGTGTTGATTTTGAGACCTGGACAGAATTTACAATCACAGACATGATGGCAGCCAAAGAAATGAAATTTTAGAAGGTTATTGTTCCATTTGTTTTTTGGTTACCATGTTTTATGGGTTTACCAAAGTTCAAATAACTAGGCAAGAAGGATGTCATTTTTGCCTGCTAGAAATTTCAGAGCATAATGGATATCCTCTTCTGAGGTTTTTTTTAAATTAGTTTAGAGCTTCTAATAATCTCTGTAAATTGTTTCAGTGAAGAAATGAGCCTCAAGAAGAGCTAAAGTCCTTTAGCCTATTTATTGGACAAAATGCCAAAAATACCTTAAATTATAGCATTATTTCCATCACAGCATGTCTGAAACCCTTTCCAGCAACTTTTGAGTGTCTTGATAATTTAGCCAGAGTTGATGGTAAAACATGAAGAATATAGAAAGAATATAATTACAGCTGTCATTAAATTAGATAATTTTTCTAAATGCCATCTCAGAAAAAAATTACATTAATCCCCTGGTTATTCATGGTTTACATTTTTGCATGTTCAATTCTTTGCAATTCATTTTTCAGCAAAAAAGCAAGGTCCATGCATTCAGAGATAATACCATGAAGAAAGACAGTTCACAAATATGTAATTGAGCTCATTAATATGTAAATAAGTACCACCAATCACCCCACACTCCACAGCCCTTGGGTGCTGGGGGATGTTCCTGGCATGGCCACCACAGAGGCAGTTGGGACCTGGGGCTCCCTCCACCATGCTGCAGCCAACCCTGCCTCTGGGTTCAGCTATCACCATCACACTCTGCTGTGACCACTCTGCTCCACTCCGAGTGCTGTGAGTTCCAGGGCTGGCCTGGGCTGGCTAGAGGTAAACCGCCCCTTGACTGTTGCCTTGGTAACAGTAGCTACCCGGTGCTGTGCCAGCCTGGCGACTCTGGACGGAGCTCGCTGTGTTCTGGTATGTCCTCAGACTGCTACTGCTTTGTGGAGGTTTGGCAGAGCCCTGTCATTGGTTAGAAGCCCAGTGCAGGTTCCACCTCTTTGACAGCAGAAGCCCGAGACTCATCATGGTGGCAGCACGGCTGCAGGGAGCCCCCCCACTGAATCCCTGAGACTCCCTACCCAGGAAGGGCAAAAGGCATTTCCTTCACTGAGCTGGAACAGGTCATGAGGTGGTCCTGGGAATGCCCTCCAGAGCTCTGGAGCTGAGGAGGGTGGGTCTATGAGTGGGGCTTAATTGCATATTCATAAGTTTGCTATCTTCGCAAATCATGAACTTTGCAGCACCAATCCAGACCCATGGGCCAGTGAAACCCAGGGGCTCACTATACTATCCATCATGGAAGTTCACATGAGAATTTGTCTCAAATTAATATTTTGATAAATTCTGCACTGAGAAGTATGTATGGTACACAGTGTTGTCTTTCCTAGGACTTAAGAAGTTAAGCGTAAAATATTTTACAAATCATTCAAAAGCTCACCCTAATCCATTGAACTTAAAATAGATTAGTCTCAAGGGAAAGTCAACTTTCCAGACACTACAATTACAGTGAATGATAGCAAGCCAGAGACATCTGGTTAATGGAAACCCACAGACAAGTATAACTAACTACATGATTCTCTTTTTCTTTTTCTATGCACTGGGGATTCTGTGCTGCTGATCTACTCAATGCCAACATCTCTACCCAGACAAAAATTATT
Source organism: Pitta sordida (assembly GCA_013390025.1). Taxonomy (NCBI): domain Eukaryota; kingdom Metazoa; phylum Chordata; class Aves; order Passeriformes; family Pittidae; genus Pitta; species Pitta sordida. The sequence continues at coordinate 96,914 of WEKX01002664.1, read as the reverse complement.
TAACAAAAATAGAGTAATAAGATATTCGATGTGTGAGAAAATGTAAAATTACAAGTGATTGAAATTAGTTCATCACTCACCAGAGAGACTAGCAAGAGAGCACTGGGAAGAGAATTTTTCTCTGTTTCTGGACGTACTCATCCAGATATTAATAAAACTGCTATGCAGTGCCTCGAGGACTCAACATCATAACTTTCACAAGGCAACTTGCTGCAGAGAATAATTATATACAAAGCATGTATTTCTATATACAGCCTTTAAAGCAGTGGGATTAGCTCTTCTAAGCACAAAAAAAGCTCCAAATAGAAGTAATTTCAGGGGATAAACATAATGTTAAGAATTCCAAACCCCACCTATACAATGACTAAGGCTCTGCAGCCACATTATTTTGTGCTATACTCCCTCTAATTGTTGGAGAAGAAGCATGGTTTGGGTCCTAGGTCTAAAGGAACGTGACCACTACTTAGAAGAGGTATTAAAAGAGGCCAGAAACTGCATATAGTGTACTAAGCGCCAGTACTGGTTCCGTGAGCCATACCTGTGTTAAGGAAGTTTTCCTATCCAACCATCCAGTAGCCACTATGGAAGTCACATTCACACCACCTGAGCTGGGACTCAAGCCCCTTTGTTACACTCCACCTCACACAGTCAGACCCCACCTCACACAGTCAGACCAGCTGGTGAATGGAAGCAGAGTGGGGCTGCCCAGCCTCAGCTGTGCATGCCTGCGGCGTTGCTCCTCACATGCTTGCTTACCCTGCTGCTGTGCCGCACCAGGACAGCAGGGTACTGGCTGCCCACCACTGCTTGACACGCCCTGGTGTAGTGGCAAAGGTGTCTCTGTGCTCGCTGTGGCTGAGGGGATGGGTAGATGGGTGTGGCTTATCTGCATATGAGCTGCTGCTCTTCATGGAATTTAGGCTTTGTGGCATTGCTATATGCGAATGACAAACTTCTAATGCTACATAACAATCTGTTCTATAACTCATATCTAAAGACATTTTCTTTTTCTCAGAGTCTCTAAATATATTTTCTAAATCTTCTGAACCTATTTTCTTCCCTGGTTTTTATCTTATCAATCTTTCATCCATAGCAGTTTCTCACACCTCATGGCTTATGCAGAATCTGTCTGAATGAGGCAGTTGTGTTGCTTTTTAGCTCTTTAATTGTTGTATTGAATTAATGCAATTACATGCCTGATGCATTAGAAATCTCACTTTGGATCTCCATATTTGCAGCTCCTTTTGAGTCCTTTGTAGCTTTTTCCTTCATCCCATATGCAGGATAGCCAGCCTCGACAGGCTTATCTGTTGATGTTGCTAAACAGAGCAGTACACAGAGTAGTACTTGTAGTATTTGTAGTAGAAAGAAAACAGAGGAAAAATAAATAACACACTACCAAGTAAAATAAGTGTTACTTTATTTCCTTGACTAGCTGACGTCACTACACGTAAAATTGAAATGTGTTACATATTCAAGAAGGAACTTTCAATGTTTCAATATTGTACTCTCAAGGTTTGAAATCCAGGTGCTTAGTTATACATGCAAATTGCATAAAGAAATTGTTCATTGCAATAATAAAACACTGAGACCCTTACATTCAAAGGGAAAAGGCTCCAAGGGAGTTGAAGGTAACTCAGAGAGAAAAATTCACAAGAATAAAATCTAATACAGTGAATCCCCGCTGCATTGCGACCTCTGCATTACGACCCTGCCCATTTGTGAGGTGAATTTATCGCAGTTTGGATTCAAGGGAGGGTCAGGAGTCACCCTGTCCCCTGTTACTCTAAGTGCAGCTGGGGAACTGACTCCCCCCGGGGACGTGTTACTGTTTCCATGGCTACAGGTGGGGAACGGAAGTGCCCCAGGAAAGCGGGGCTAACCACGACACGTCAGCGGGACATGCTCACCCTACTGCCACAGCTGAACCCACCTGCACCGCGTGGCGCTGCAGTGCCAGCACGTGGGGCGAGTGGCATGCGGGGCCAGCGCGCGGCATGTGGGGCGGGTGGTGCATGGGGCGGGTGGTGTGCAGAGGGCATGAGCGCTGGGGCTGGGGAGGGGACAGGAGCAGCAGCGCAGGGTTTTGGGCTGTAAGCGCGTGGTCATGGCGACCCCATGGATTCTCGGGGTGGCAGGGGTGTCTCCTTAGTCAGAGGGGGCTCAGAAACAGCTCCCTTTGCTCCCCCGTGCTCAGAGAGCCCAAGGGGAGAAAGAGAGAAGTGCCCGCAGCGCTCCGGAGTGCTGGGGGGTGTGGCAGTGGGCATGGCCTGCATACATATTAACGACCTGCACTTCTTTGCGAGTTTAGTGTTTCGCGAGGGCCGTGGTCTGTCCTGTTCCTTGTGAAGGATAGGGTTTAACCGTATAATACCACAAGGAAATAACTTCTTATTGTAAGCAAAATGGATTCTGACAAGGGGGAGGCATGATTTTTTCAGTATTCTTTCTGGCTGCGAGATGTACTACTTTTCAGCATATTCTCAGCTGGGTTGGATCAATACAACTTTAATCATACCAGTGGCAAAACAATAACAATTCATATTATCTGAGGATCTGTCCCTTCATATATAATGCTTAACTTATTCAATTTTGTACTCAATTTGTAATGGATAATATTCCCAAAAAGAACTTCGCAATTTCACTTGCTTTAACCTATTTTAAATCAAAATGCAGGAAATTCTGGCAGATATCTCTATAGAAAAAATATTTCAACCCTGTCACTTGTAGACCAGTACTGATAAATGAATTGGCAAGGTCTAATTAGAAATGCAACACTGATGCAAACCAGATGCAGAAGGATATGGGCATTCTATCAATGGGGGTTTAGTTAATGTCCTTTTGTAAAGCTGATTGCCTGCTGATTCCCAAACTTCATCAGAACTACCCATTTTTTTTCAATAATTCTTTATCCTGAATTTAGTTCTGCATAGCTAGGTAAAACTCAGACTAAAGTTATTATTGCTCTAACACTTGGTTATGGTTTAATTTGAATGAAAAATATATTTTCAGTAATAAACACAGCAATTTAGGTTCAGGTTTTTTCTGTAGCCTTTGGTAAGGACGACCTTTCAGTATATGAAGAGATTTAATTAAGGACATTTCTAAGAGATTCAATGAATAGTTTTTAAACATATTGTATTTGCAATTGGAGGCTTTCAATTAGAAGCTGTTTCTTTTCTGCTTCTAGCTGTTTGGTCTAAGATGTGAGAGAGAAGATCTAGGAAACCAGAGAGATGTGAGGAAAATGAAAAGACACATGGCTAGTGGAAAATTAAGAGCACTGAGATTAGAATATTGAGAGAATGTAAATGGAATAGGAGGGAACTGAGGTCAGTGGAGGATGTAGGAGTAGAAGAGGTCACAGCAAATGGGAGACATCCACAGAGTTAAAGAAGGTGTGCAGTGGTTAGGGAGATAGAGAACTGAGGTAACAGGAAGAAAAAAGAAATTAAAAAAAAAAAAGTTAATTTCCCCCACGTATTCTTTCCATATCCTGTATAGACTTAACTCCCACACTCAAAAGAGTCCTTTTGTATGGCTATCATCCTCAGCACGTGAGCTCTGGTTGAGTCAGGCTTGTATAAAATATGCTGGGGTTCAACCTTTCTCCAGCAGATATTATGATTAGCCCAGATTAACCTGGGGTTCATTAAAAAAAAATCATAAGCAGAAACTTTTGCCAATAGGGAGTTAATGTTGAAAGTATGTTTCAGTGGAGTCAAGCCAACAAAATACCATTTTCCGCACAAAAAATCATCACCTTTTGAAAACCCAGTTTTTAGAGAATCTAGTAATGAATGGTTCAAGAGATGCAGCCAGTTCACAATTGAAATTTAATCCTTCCTTACTCTTTGCTACCCTACTCAGCATATGCCCACCCATCACAGCCTAAACGGTCCCAGAATAAAGCTTGCAAAAAATGTATGCGAAGGTCAGAATAGCAAATTGCTATAAAAGGTCCACTGTGGGAATCAAGTATGACAGGTGATCAGTGTTAAGGAAACAAAGAATGTACTGTAAAGGCATTGCTTTCTCTCCCTGCCCCAAATGGCCTTGAAATGCTCTAGCTCAATAAGAAAATCTAATAACGTTCTGCCTTATTAATAAACACATCGTTTTTATATTGCAATAGATTTCATTAGTACACTGGATTTGGCTTTCTCAGTGTTAGTACAGGCTGCATATCAAATTGTTCCATATTTTTTGCCCATCCTGCAGTGAAAAAGCAGTGTTCACCCTATTATAATAAGGGCGGGAGGATGACTAAATTATTTTTTTCATGTTACACATGCAGGTAAAGGGACCTTTTCCAAATCTGTTCTCCTTTTAGGGAAGATCTTCCTGGTCTCCTAAGACTGAACATGTTTTATGCTATTCTTCTCTGGACAGAAATCAGAAATCAGAGCAGACTTTTTTTTCTTTTTTTTTTTTTTAAGTAAAAAGCAAATGCCTCTGGCCAGCAGTAATTGCATTTGCAGCTCTGTAGTTGCCTCTGGGTCTGTCATGCATTTAACTAAATATACTTTTTTTTCAGTGAATCACAGGGTTTCTTTGTTTTCAACTAGTTACAAATGTCTTGTGCAATGCTTGTCCTGGAAAACTATGAAAAATACTTCATACATCGTGAATAAAGATGGCAAATTTAAAGCTCATACAGCCAGGTGCAGACTGACCACTTTATGCACCTCATTTAGGAAATGCAGTCCATTTTGCTATTAATTGTTGCCAGGTGACTCTGTGTTTAGTCTGTAAAGTCAATGGAGAGAAGGAGACACCTCATTTACACATCTTGACTTGCTCTTAATAGTGGACTCTAGTCAAACCAGCTGGTTTTGGGGGTCATAGCTAAATTTTGGATTCTTTTCTTGGAGTCATGAGTATTACAGAAAGCCCTTCCCATTTGTGTCCCATTTCTAACTTTAAATATACATGGAGACAAGATACTGTGGTGACCCTGGCTGAAGTTTCCTGAGAATTTGTCCTACCCTGCTGTAGAAGTGACTGCTCTTTCTAAGAACGCAGAGGAGACCACACAACAGCCGTTAGGAATATCAAGGAAAATCAAGTAACCTCATTGTTTTCTTTGGGACTCTACAAAAATGAGTGATAGCTGTCCCAGATTTTGATTTCAGGGGCCTCCAATTTCCAAAAAGGAGATGCAGAAATTATTCTATGCCTCTGCAGGAAGAATGTTTGCTGGAGCATGTTACTCATCCTGTGGCCATTCCTTGCCAAAGGAACAAAGCAACTTCAAAGCACTGAACAGCAGCAGAAAGCTGTTTTTTGCCTTTTGCTTTTTGTGTTTTGGTGGTTTGTGGGGTTTTTTTTTATGAAATTAATTCAAATACAATGAATATCTGGAAAACTCTGAGGGTCTGGATCTTCTCAAAAATTGCAGTCTTTTTGGTAGATAAAATCATTCACTGAATAGTATCCCCACATTATCAGCTGATAGCATATCATTGTCTTTTATGAGGAGGATAATTTGCAGTAATTACATACAGTAGTCAAGAAAAAAGAAAATTTAAGACTACTGATAGGAATTTAACCCATTTTCTCATTTGATAAAAAAATCATCTCTGTTGAGTAGAATTCAGTCTTCAACACAAATAAACAGTTTTCATTTTGTATATAAAAGATACTTAATGATATAGCACACCAGCTTTTAGAATTCAAGATAGAGCGTTTGTCAAGTGCTTGATATAAATGACAGATGTTTATATGTAACGGAGCAGTGGAACAAATTTTGTTAAGAAGGCTATGAACCAGATGTTCACAATATTGGCTTTTTGAGAGGAAGACATCTTTTTACATTGTCTATGACTCATGAGCCAGAAGAAAATGTGTTTATCACAGGAACTCACATTTGAAACCTTACCCTTTAAGCAGCTACATAAAAATGATAAAGCATTGGGCACAACAAAGTATCAAAACAGCACTTACATTTTATAAATACTTATAGGACCATGATACGAAATTTTTCACACTTCCTTTACCGGCCTTATATCAAATTTAAATCTAAGCACAAAGGTTTTAGAAGCATTACTGCCTGTAACATCTGCTCAATTATTTTCAATCAATGATAATGAAATCTGGAGGATTTTGAGGAGTGAGTATGATGCAATCCTTTTTTTTATCTCCGGCTTTATTATTATGTATAGAACAATCACTTTTAAATTGCCTGTGTTTCTCTAAATGATACCTGCTTACTATGCTGAGAAAGGGTTAAAAGACTTAATTTTCCTTAGTCCTTGTGGTACTTCTGGCAAAGTTTTCCTCTTCTGTTAATCAAAATGTGAATGGTAATCCAGAAGCTGCAGACTTTATCCCAATTAACACTCAAAGTAGCTTGAAAAACAACAACCAAGACCACTTTAATTTCAACTTGCAGAACATTGGATTTAATCCCGTTTTAGAGATTGAATTGGGGCCATAGAATAGGGAGAAGGTCCCTTGTTAAAATAGATTAATTCTTTGAAAGTATGCAAGAGGTGTACAGAATGGAAGAGAGTTCCCCTTTGATAAACATGCAGCATTCAGTTCCTCATTAGTCTGGTAGGGTTATGCATTTTGAGAGTCAAATGAACATTGTAAAGAGTATGTAGGGGACTTATTAACAGATGTCCATGACAACCTCAAGACAGCATATTAGTCCAAGACCAGCAGTGTATCTAAAAATTTTCAGAAAATTGGCTGCATTTTGAGATCTTTTCAAAATATTCTTTATGTCTTTTCTTACCCCATTATATATTGCATTCTTATGGTCACATTCCACACCAAAAATAGGATTCTGAAATGTCTGAGACCACTTCTTTTGGCAGAAATGGTTATATGAAAGCTGAATTTGTCTTCCAGCACACTTGACATAAGCAGAAAACATTTTTGTGTACACTTAGCACAGCTTTCATTCTTAATCACAAATAGTGGCAAAATAAATTCATACTTTTTGATTCTTATGTCCAATGTTTAATATGGTAGATTTAAGAAAAAAAAAAAAAAAGAGAGAGAGAGGAATATTTTATTAATTGCAATCTTTTCTTATATAAGTAAATACATCCTTTGTAGGATATGATTATTTTAGTAATTTGATACTATGTTATAATGTTTAAGGAAAATCAGTGATGTAGAGGCCAAGACAGAGTGCAGGCCCCTTACAATGTCTTTTCCAATCTGCAGGAAACAAAAATGAATTATCAGTGATGGTGAAAGCCCATGTGATGAAAAACAATAAAAGAACAAGTTATAGCTCAACACTGTATTTAAATTCAAGTATTTAAAGTCTTTATGAAAGCGTAAGAAATGGGAAGAACATATGATTTTCTTTTTCACTTTCACTGCATGAGGCATTGGCACTGCACTTCACTGGAGTGCAAAAATGCCAACAAAGCTATAAGTCAGGTATTTGTAGTTTATTTTATTAGTACTATGCTGAACTGCAAAATAGATAAAACAGTTTTATGGCTTACATCTGGTTGAAGAATAAAACATATGGCTCTGGAGTAAAGCATGTGCAGCTGTAATTTACTGTAAATATCCAACTCAAGATAGCTATACAGATAAAAAACTTATGGCATGCACTCAGGGTTTATCCCACTATCCATCACTACTTGAATATTTATGATACTCTGACATTTGTGGTTTATATGTTAATTAACCACATTTTAGTACTCTTCTTTAAGATATTTTTTCTATGTACACCAGATAAGAGTTCACAGGGAGTGGACACTAGTAGACTAGTTTTTTTCTCCTAATATATCAGTTTAACATGTCCTTCATTACAAAGCAATCATAATAATAGAGTTACTATTGATATTGTAGTACATCTTCCAATGTAGACTAAAATGTGACATCTTTCTAATGCTTTATTAAAAAAAAAATCTTTCCTTAATTATGTTTCCCATGAACATGAGCAAAAAAATCTTATTTTGTTTTAATTCTTTTGGGTAGTTCTAATAATAAGAGATTAAATAAATCAGACTTTTTTGCTTTTGGGGCCATATAACTGAAAGTAGAATTCTGATATTTTATTTTATATTTTACTTTCACAAATCAAGAATACTGAAAGTTTTTGGACCATTTTATATTCTAGTATGGGATTAGGCTGATAGGCAGTGTTTTTTTGTCAAAGTTTGGATTAACCTTTTTCTAATAATTTCATTGATTAAACGGGAAGCACCTGAATTATTTCAACCCAGAATCACAGAATATGCTTAGTTGGAAGAGACCCAGAAAGATCATCAAGTCCTTAGCGCTGCGCATGACCACATCCATAAACACACACGCCATGGGATGAGAACACTATCTAAATGCTTCTTGAACTCTGTCAGGCTTGTTGCTGTGATCACATCCCTGGGGAATATGTTCCAGTGCCCAACAACCCTCTGGGTGAAGAACCTTTTTCTAATATGTAACTTAAACCTCCCCTGACACAACTCCAGGCCATTCCCTTGAGTCCTGTCACTGGTCACCACAGCGGTGCCTGCCCCTCCTCTTCCCCTCATGAGGAAGCTGTAGACTGCAATGAGGTCTCTCTCCCCTCAGTGTCCTCTTCTCCACGCTGAACAAACCAAGTGAACTCAGCTGCTTCTCATGGCTTCACCATCTAGCCAGACTGCAAGATCAAATCCTAGTTCTGAATTTGACATCTTAGATTCAAAATTTATTTTTGTGATTTTGGACAGGAGCCTATGTTGCAACCCAAATTAGAGAGGACTCTATTCATGGTTTGAATCTGAATGTGTCCAAAGCAGCTTACACACCAGTGATACTATGCTTACTGCCTGTTGCTGTAAAATGTGGCATCAGATGTTGAAATTTGTGTTGAAACTGATCAGCATAGATGTTAAAACTATCCAGACAGTTACTGTATTATTCCACTCTCCCCTCCCAATAGCCTTTTGCTCTGTACCTAAATCTCCTTTCCAATCATTGAAGGATCTTCTTATAGGATTTCTCTTAGCAGATAGCATCTCCTGCAAATAGATTTTTGTCTTGGGTTGAGACAATGGGTGGGGTTACTTACCAACACAGGACAAGAGAATATAAATGAAAATGTATGTGCAGTCATATCTCCGTATTCATGGTTTACGGGTCTTCCATGGGTCCTGTGAAACCTTTAATCCACAAATATGAGTCAGACATTAATATGGCAAAATATTGTCAGAAATATGACAACTTTGGAACACTGCAACATCCTGGGCTCCTTACAGCAGTAAGGAGAATGGGAGTTGGGTTTTTTTCCCCTTTAGCTCCAGCACCCAGCACTGACAGGAGTGCTTTAGCTGAGGGTATGAATATGTGCATATACATATATCCGCAGGCAAGTCCAGACTGGCTGCCACGGTGAGAACAGCCAGAATGAGGACCATGTGGGTCCCTGTGTTACAGTTAAAAACTTCCTGACCCCTGGCAGGGCCAGCCGGGGCTGGGGCCATGCGCTTGCAGCAGTTTGGGACGACGCCATCCCACAGAATTATACACCACTCTGTGAATCCACTTTATTACAGTGCATTTGTGATGTATATATGCCAGAAGGAATGTCAGTGACTGAAGCAGTGAAACTAATTGCAAGAGAAATCTGGAACAACTGAAAGAAGAAACTCTGTATTTATCCAAGAAGATTCCTGTAGACACAATGAAACAGGGATGAAAATATAATCTCTTAGTTTGTCTGGGAAAAGGTTCATGGGTATGTGATTGCCCCTACAGTGAAAAAAAAAAAAAAAAGGAGAAATCAGAAGTCTCTATTGGGATTTGTTGTTGCAACTTATTTTTTTGTTTCCTGTTCTGATAAATGCTTGATCCAAGACCTTTCTCCAATCAAAACTAATGTGGCTTTGATCCATACCTGCGGGATAATTCATGATATAGTGCTGGTTTTTTGAGTTGGCTTCTGAAACTCTCTTCAAAAAGCAGTTGCAGTTTTGAGGCAATGCAAAATGCAATATGGTTTCTTTAAGTTAGGCAAAGGGTAATAAGTAATACATAAGTCTACAGAAGTCCCGTGTGCATAAGCAAGGACTGATTGCCTTTCTGTTTTAAAGAATGTGTAATGTTGAGTTGCTTGAATGTGTCCAGAGAAGGGTGACAAGGATGGTGAAGGGTCTGGAGAACAAGCCCTGTGGGGAGCAACTGAGGGAGCTGGAGTTGCCTAGTCTGGAAAGGAGGAGGCTCCGGGGAGATCTTACTGCTCGCTTCCTGAAAGGAGCTTGTAGTCAGGTGGGAGTAGGTCTTTCCTCTCAGGCTACCAGTAACAGAACAAGAGGACACAGCCTTAAGCTGCACCAGGGGAGGTTTAGACTAGATATTAGGAAGATGTTTTTCACAGAAAGAGTGATTTCTCAGTGGAATGGACTGCCCAGGAAGGGGGTGGAATTGCAGTCCCTGGAGGTGTTTAAGAAAAGTTTGGATGATGTACTTAATGACATGATTTAGATAATGGGATGGTGTGTTAGGTAATAGGTTGGCAGTAGGTTAGGTAATAGGTAATAGGTTGGACTCGATGGTCTTAGTTGTCTTTTCCAACCTTATAAATTCTGAGATTCTGTGGTATTGTCTATGAAGTCCAATCAGTTTGTACTCTAGCTATTTCATGTATGAGTTCTTCTCTTTTGTTACTCTAAGGCATTTGCACCACCCTAAATTTTAGATGGATTGTGATCTAGACAAGGGTATAATCATGCATAGCTCCATTGAGCTGCAAACTGTGTAGAAATGTTTGGTGTAACTTTAGATTCTTCTGTGGAGTGATGTATTATTCTGGGGTAGACATGGGGCTGAAGTTGTTGTCACGAAAGATCTTTGTTATGATTAAGTCCTGGCACAAATATTTCTATCTTTCAAAAGAGATGAGTTTTAATTCCATGAAGTGTTTGGCCAGACAAGTGACAGATGGTTTTCAGACTAAATGCCCTTTTAATACTACTACTACATGTTTTTTCAAACAGCGGGAGGGAGCCAGAGAGCCAGATTCTCTTCCTTGTCCCATACTAGAATTATGACTTCTACCTGGTCTCATACTAGAATTATGAATGACTAGAATCATCTGGGTCATGTATCATAAAGGAAAATAAGGAATAAAGGAAAATAAGACAATAAATTTAATCAAACAAAAAAGAAAAAAAAAATCACTGTGAGACTTATCTTAAAGCAATTTCATACAAAAATAAGATCAAACCCAGAGCAAATTGCACAAAATCTACGAAGCCAGAAAAGCAACAATTATACAAGGGACTACACAGGACTATGCCCTATCATTAATTCTTCTTACTTAGCTCTGTACTCAGTCAGTAATTATGACAGAGTAATGGACAGGACACAGACTGATCAATGCAGAACCTCTTGGAAGACAAAGGAAAAAACAAAACAAACACAAAACCATAAACCCAAAACAAAACAATAAAAAAATCCCATACCAATAAAATTTCTGCCAAGTTACAGAAAGAAATGAAATGCAAATTTAACAAATTAACCATATGATTAACACACAGTGGGATCACTTCAGGCATTTTGCTTTGCTTCTTGCCAATATGTAATCCTACCGAGAGTTATTGCTGCCTCAATATTTCCACAGTGATATGATAAAAAGAATTCAGTGACATTATAGAATCAGCAACCCCCTACTTTCAAAGCTGTAGTTTAAAACAAATTTGTGTTTAAAACATTAAGGTGCTTTAATACTACTTGTTATATATGTTACAGGGCAGAAAAAACCCCCAGGCAGTCTTCTGGAGCCATTTGTGGGCGTGAATTTAACATCACTTTCATTCTGTTTCTTCTGAAAACTGTCTTTGAGCCAGTGTTGGGCTCAATCTCTTTAGGATGATAAAAGCTTCCTATTAGTATTGATGGGTCTGTAGGTTGGGATGCTTAAATAAAGGGTTTGTAACACACGTGAGTACAGAACCCAGAATAAAACCAAAAAAATCCCTTCTTGGCGCATGCATTTTTGCCCAGTATTAAATAATCCAACACTTGGCTCCTTTAATTTGTGGGAGGAAGGGAAGTCTTCAGTGTGCATCTTGTATTTTAGGAAACAGAAGTTCATCTCCCTCCTCCATGAATGCAGAATTTTAAAAAGGGTTGAAAAACAAGCTATATTTAAATAGATGTCACTAATGCCATTTAATCACACAGAGACTTAATAATTTAAACAGTATTTGAAAATAATTTTTAAACAAAAAAAAGAACAGTGGATGTTATTGATAATAAACTCACTATTTCCCCCCGCACCCCTGATTTCAATCAGATATAGGTTTGTGTCCTATAAGTTTTTCCATGCAGATATAAGGAAAATGTAGTCCTTACTCAAGCCAGTGGGGGATGATGGCTTAGATATTTTTGTGGCTGGTGCCAGGATTGCAAAACATCTTTAGTGTCACTTCACTGGAGATTTTATTTCTTTTTTCAGACTTTCCCTACATAACATCTAATTACTAGTTTTTATGTGAGTGAAGTGATTTTCACTCTGAATACATATTAAAGAGAACACATGTTTTCATTTTTTGGACCTGTAACACTGAATCCTTACTAAAAGAGAATAAAATACTTATGAAAGCTTTTTACAGAGTGCACAGAAAAAGCAGTCTGGATCTTACTGCAAATTCCATTGAGCAATTACATTCCTCCTCCCATGTATCAATACACATGATTTTCACTCATCATAGTTGCGTTAAAAATTAGTTACACTGACAATCAATATAGACATAGACATAAATAGAATAGTAAAAATCACACTCTCAACCGTGCTGAAATATTGAGACAATATAATGGCTAGAGTTAGGGCTCTTAGACGCAAGTCTAGAAAGGCTGCTACTAGCACAGACATAATTCAGCACAAAGCTGTGACACCCATGCACTGTACTAGCTGGTGCCGACCATTTTGGCTTCATCTGTGGTAATAAATTAAACATGTCTGGGACTGTTCTCTGGCCAGCTGACAGGGAACAGCTAATGCCAATGCTATTAAAGTCCTCTTTCTTTCCTACTAGGAAGTGTCTCTGGCCAATTCTAACTCCTAAGCCATGCCCAAGAGTTGCTTGGGAGGGTACTAACTGACACAGGCAAAAAAATATATCACAGGCTGCTCTGATGCTGGTACTCACTTAGCAGAACTTACTGTTGTTTTTCAGTGCTTAAATATGTCTCTCTCTTGGAACAATTGATTTTATTAGTGGGAACATAGCCTAAACAGTGAGCACAAGAATTGGGTGCTGTCTTGATGTTTAACCTAATAATAGGTGAAAATCTCTCATGTTTGTTTCTTATCCATGAAATGAACCAAAACATTTCTGTATTTCACAGGGTACCAGAAGAATAAACATAGCAAAGATACGATAGTGAGGCCTCTGATTTCTGTAATTAGAATAACTACATCCCTTCCTGTCCCATGCTGTTTCTTCCATTCCAGAAGTTGAAAGGAATGAAGCAGAGTAAAGTAGGATAATGGGCTGTCAGCTCAAAGAATTCCTTTGCCATCTGGGGAAATGTGACAATTTTCCAGCTCTGTTTTCTCTACCAGATTGTGGTTACTGTTTTGGATCAATATATGAAATATAGAAAAATGATCTCTGCCTTTCCACCATACTGAAAATCCAACATTTTGCTATTCCTACAATTCTTTTAGTCTAATTTTTAAGGGAAAATTCCCTTCTTTTTAGTAATAAGCCAGCTTAAATTCCAGCCTGTAATGGGCTCTTATAGCCAAGGCAGAAGTATAAAACCAGAGAAAAGGAGGGAAGAGATTTACAATGGAAATTCTGACAATCATTTTGCAATAATAGGGCTTGGAGACACCTGCTTTAATCAAGGTAGTGTGAATATTTAAAGTGGTCTATTTCTTGATTTTCAGTTCAGCTGATGAAATCATAATTTCCAGTGAAATAATTTTTTTCTTATGGATGCATGAGGAAGAAAGAAAGTGAAAGATCCTAATTTTCTATTCACTTAGTAGAAATAAATTATAGCTTCTTTAACCCTCTTGATTCCAGTGCTGGCAGATGGATCTGAAGGAATAATTTTTGCTTAGGAGTGATTCTTTCAATTGATAGTGCAGTGCAGAAATATGGCTGGTGTGGGGTGACAGTAACTTGTGTTACTGACCACTGCATGTTTTCTCTCTGTTGTGGGAATGATTTGCTAAACTTTCTTTGCATTTGGAAGTCACTGGTGTGCTGTAAATAACACTGAGTAATTTAGGCTTATGAAGAAAGTCGTTGATTGAGGAGTCTGACTCACACTACTTTGGACTTTATTTCCCTCAGTAGTGGAGTGGTCCTACTGATTTTCAGGTGTTGCGTGCTGATTCTTGTCGTGCTGTATGAAGACATTACTAAGGATTACCTATAAATAAGAATCCATAATGATGGGTATAACTTTAGTCATGATTTAACCCTAGCCAGCATATCAGTTGCACTCAGCTGCTCACTCACAGGTTCACAGGCTCACATGCTACTCTGAGCTGGAAGGGACCCTCAGGATCATCTAGTCCAACTGCCCGCCAACTAGACCATGTCACTGAGCTCCTCATCGAGTCTTCTCTTAAACACCTCCAGGGATGGTAACTCCACCACCTCCCTGGGCAGACCATTCCAATGAGAGATCACTCTCTCTGTGAAAAACCTCTTCCTAACATTCAGTCTAAACCTCCCCATGCGTAGTTTAAGGCCATGTCCTCTCGTTCTGGTGTCGTCAGCCTGAGAGAAGAGATCCACACCCACCTGGTGGCAACCTCCCCTCAGATAGTAAACAGCAATTAGGTTGCCTCTGAGCTCACTGCCCTCAATGGGATAGAGGAATGAATTGAAAAAGTGAGAAAACTCATGGATTGAGATAAAGACAGTTTCATAAAGGAAGTTAAAGTTGTGTTTGCGTGCAAAACAAAACAAAGAATTGATTCACTGCTTCCCATGGGCAAGCATTTGTTTAGCCATTTCTAGGAAATTTGGGCTTCATCATGTGTAGCAGTGACTTGACAAACTCCAGGACTCTGAATATCCCCTGCTTTCTCTGATCTTCAGCTTTGAGCATGACACAGTAGGGTCTGGGATATCCCTTTCATCAGCTGGGGTCAACTGTCCTGTCTGTGTCCCTCTCAGCTCTTTGTGCACTCTGTCTCTTTGCTGGTAGGGGGGGATGAGAGGCAGAAAAGGCCTTGACACTGTGCAAGTGCTGTTTAGCAATAGCAAGAAGCATCTACATATAATCAACACTGTTTTCAGTACAACTCTGAAATACTGCTCCACACCAATTACTCTGAAGAAAATTGATTCTACCCCAGCCACAATCAGCACACCTTTTCAAACACTGAGTTATATCTTCATGCAGGATAGATTAGGAAGCTCCACGAGCTTCCACAGTGTTGTGTCGTTTAGTTCACAGAGGATTTGCTTCAGCACTGCAAAATAGTTGACTTATTTAAAGAACTACTCTAGAGAGATATATCACTAACGAATTTATGGGAAGACCTCATGCATTACATGCATTGTGAAATAAATTTTATATCCTGTGAAGAAACCAGGGAAAAATGTATGACTGGAAAAAAGGGTAATGTTAGTGTTATCTAATGAACCAACATCATCAATAATATAGGATATACACTATAATTGTAATTATTATATCTAAACATTAAAATGCTAAGGGTATAGAACAAAGGGAATGTTATTTTACCAGTCTTGGTAGCTTAATTTATTTTCCCCAGTACTATTCTGTTTTAGTGTTGTCTTGCTTTCTTACTTTCTCTGGTTTCTTAGTGAGTTAGCATAGATATGATAAGACCCACCAGTGTCCAAGTTTCTAGTGTATCTAAGCTTTATAAATTATGTTACAATATTTAGCCAAGTGACGTTTTAGTTTGTTTTCTCCTGTTCATTCCCAGCTGCTTTGCTGGTAACTATCTATTACTTAGGAAATAATATAACGTTCCAAGAAATAACATGCAATCTCTACTGGATGGAGAAGTAATTACTTTTTGACTACAGCCTAATTGTGCTGTTCATTTCTGCCCTGCTTTATTTGATCTGAGTTGACCTTCTTATTCTGTGGCCATAGAAACAGCTTGAAACATGAGGTACAGCTGTTAAGGATTCTCTTTGCTGCTTTCTTGCTCTTATTTCTCGCTATTATTTATTTCACTAGATTTTCCTATTGTTCAGGTCTTTTAGTTTCTTGCCAGGGTTTGAAGTTCTCTTTCTGGTAGTTGTCTTCATATTTCCTCATGCTTTTCCTTTCTTGATGGCTGTTGACTCTTTAATTGACATAAACGTAATTCTTCCAAACTTCTATGATCAATGACCATTGCCCCTTCTTTGGTGCTCCAAACTGTCATATTAAACATTTTTTTCTGATTTGATATCTGCAAATGATACTTGTTATTCAAGTAAACAATAGTCACTTGTGTGTCCTGGACTTGATTCAGCTTCATGTCTTAGTTAAGATCCTGGATTTAAAAGGAAGTTTGATAGTATCTTAAACTGATAGATGTGCAACTCTTTGGACGATAATAGCAGAGTTCAAGATGATCATGTTAAACTGTGAAAAGAATTTGCAAAGTAAAGCCAATACAGAAAAACATAAAGTGCTATGTCTAGGAAGAGGGGCGAATTAAATAAAAAAGAACAAATATTAAAAAAGGATTAAATAGCTGGTGATTAATATTAAAAAAAAAGTAGGAGGCTCCTGTGGATTGTATCTATTGTACCCTTAGAAGACTTAATAACATTTATATCTATAGTATGCAGTCAGGAGAAATTCTGTGGATTCTGGTATATATATATGCCTGACACCTGCAAATCCACTTTAGATGCACACAAGCATCTACATCCCAAGAGTCTTGACTCCATACATAGACAGTGTGTCTGTGCCACGCCGCTTTTTAATGAATGGTGACAGCGGGATCCTGTAGTATCCTACAGCAAGGATGCATCAAATACAAAATGCCATAGTATCCATTATGCCACTACTGTAAATGATGAAAGGAAATCCTATTCAGTAATATACTAATTGGAGTATTGTACCCATAAAAGGGTACATGATTTATTTCCTGTAAGTAGTTAACTTTCATCAGCCCAAACTTCATCTTCACATGCAGCTATCACACTTCAAGAAAAACTGGCAAGAGCCCACAAAACAGTATCAAGAGGCAAAAGAGCTTAGATAGCTGTCCTGTGATGCTGGGGATGGTCTTTGCTTACTATAATATTGGAAAGACTAAACAGGGACATGATTACATTATCTTCTAATGTGCAAAAGATGTTCTAAAGATGGTGGTGTTTAAATGATCAAAATCACCCCCTGATGGGGTGGTGGAAAATGTGGAACATTTTCCTTTAAAATTTCTGGGGAAAAAAATTACTATAAGAATCAAAAGAGGCTGGAATAGACTTCCTAGAAAGTCTGTGGACTCTACTGTATAACGTTTAGGACAACACATGCCATTGTGTAAGTTTGACCACTCTACAGTAGGATGTACTAACAAAGTCTCTTCTAGCTCAATAAATGAAAAAAGAGATAGGGTGAGACAATACCAAGATAGTGTATTACTTGGCATTGGGATTGCACTATTTGTCTTCAAGGCAAGAAGACAATACAGTGTCACATGGTGCAGTGGTTTTATGGATGTTTCTGATCATTGCATTACAGAAACACAGTGATGGAAAGGACCTCAAAGTACTTTTTGCTCCAGCCCTTCAAACTGGAGAAGACTCAAATACCTCTGCTGCCTCAGAAGTGCTGCAGAGCAGTGTGTTATTTGCAATTCTAGATTGATTATGTTTTAGTGTTTAATTTGGACTTTACTGCAGATTTCTCTTGCTGATATTTTGTTGTTCAATAAAAAAAAAATCTTTATTTAGCTTCGAGGGTAAGTTACACTGCTAGGGAAGTTACTTTATTATAGTAAAAATTAACTTTGGGGTTGCAGTTCTGATTTTTTCACAACTTCATTAAAGATATTTCAAAGTACTATATAATTTTGACATATATTTTTTAAAACCTATCTCCCAATAAAAATTATTTAAATGATTTTTAACTTCATGAAATATTTTAGCTGATTATTTTGTTAGTACAAAAAAATTAAAATGAGAAATTTTTAGTAAATAGACAGTAGCATTAGAGTTTTAAAAAAAATATTCTTTTTTTTTACCACTCTATTTTATTTTGTTTCTGCAATATTCTATGTTGTTGTCGATATTTTGTAATCAAATCCACCAAATTTAGTGACTAGATTATACCACCATAATGACTGAAGAGTATGGAAATAAAATCTTTTAAAGTCATTGGAAAACAAAGTTAATGTTGCCTCCAGGATCTGCTGGTAATTGAATGCTGTGTTAAAGATTTGATTTTGTAAGGATTTCTGTGAGATAAGTAAGGATTTGAATTTGCATCAGGTTACTCTGAAGAAACTGCCTTTTCATGTATGCTTCCCCTAAGCAAAAGGAAATGTGGTTTTTACTGCAATAACCATCAGCAGGAACTGTTCTCGTATTTAGCATGGCCTGTGAACATTCAGAGGAGTTTTTTAAAGACAATTCCTGCCCCAAAACTGATATTATAAGTACACACTCTGACTTGTTTTGCAGTGAACTCCTTACGTAACCACAATTTAAAAATAGAAGTTTATCTATAGGGAGCGTCTTTGATTTAAATCGGTGGAGCAATAGCATTATCTTTGATGCTGTTGAGAGTCCCTGGTGCTTTTTGCTGTCAAAGTAAGGATAGTGTTTTCCGGAGAAGTGGCCTGTGTTTGTACATATTTTTGTACTTCGAGGGTAAGTTACCATAGAAAAACAGAGAAAGAGCTTAAAAAAAAGAGAAAAAGAGAAAGTAAGAAAAATGAAAAGAAATTAAAAAGAGAAAGGTAGAAGGGATCATTAAGAGAAAGAAGAGGGCAAAAGGAAAGGAAAGAAGGAAAAAAAGAGGAAACAGAAGACAAGTAAGAAAGGAACAAAAAAAAAAGAAAGAATTATAAACCCTTGTTTTTACCAATGTTTTGCAGGCTTGGTTGTTCCAGCAGTCCTTATTAGAACCCACACCAAGAACTGTTTTGGGTCCTGGGGCAAATAAATTCTTCTCCCCCTCATTCACCATGTGGTAAAGCACCTGGGTGGTCCTTCCATGACACTCCTCTCTCCTCAGTGCCCTCCTCCCTTCCTGCTTTCACTGTAGCACAGAAAACTTAAACATGGAGCAGTAGTGGCTGCCAAGAAGTGAGAGAGGCTGAGCCAAGCGTAGGAGGGGGCTGCAGCCAGAGGAGCAGTTGTGTTCCCCTCAGTCCCAGTCACCACCAAGTGAAACTGCCCACTTCCTTTGGTGCTGCTCAGCTCCACCATGCTTTGAGGAACATGGTCCTACACAGTGATTCATTCTACAACTGGTGTCAGCATATCTTCATCGGCATTTTCAGAGTTTGCCTTACATTGTCATTGCACTTGCAGTGGGCCTGAAAGTAAGGCCTGGACTTGGTCACATTACAGTAGCTTGATAGCAAGATATTGTGTCCATATATGTGGAAGCACAGCACATCTGCACAGTTTAACCGGCACCATGGAACCACAGGGAGCCCGGCAAACTGCCTGGAAAGATCACATCACTTTTGTGTCTCCTCCTCACTTTCTCTTTTTGGTAGGGGTCTAAATGGTGTGCCTCCTCGCTTATACAAATTTTCGAGAATGGAATCCTCTCTCTCTCCTGGAAATTGTGTTCTTGAACTCAAAATTAAATTTTTTAATCCTCAGAGGTCTTTTAGACTGCAAAAAGCTTGATACTATCACATTTTAACATGTTGAAAGTAATGATTTATGTGACTGAAAAAAAGGCATTTTGTTCAACAAAGTTTATTACCCTGTAAAAACACTGATCATGATGGTGCCATTAGCCCAGCAACACTGGAAAAGCTTGAGAATGGTGCTTGTGAGGGAGAACACTGAAATCATCCTTCTCTTTTTCCTAAAGCATGAAGTGTATATTGATTTGTTTTTTGAAATGAAACTGCCATATTCTACCAAACATAAGCTTCTCCATGACAAGACGTTAATCTATATCTAATACATGTATGAAGTTAAATATAGTGTGAGAGGTAATAGAGATTACTACAGTTCTCTGGTTCACTGTTTTAAGGGAGAGAAACTTAACACAAATCTAATTTTACAAGGAAATTGCTGCAGGAATGTATTTAACAGAATGGATATAATAGAACAAGGTATTTAAAAAGTCCATGCTCAGATGGATAATAAGCACTTCAAAATTACATGTAGCCACTGAGAAATGTGCACTTACTCCAGAGCAACCACTGGTCTTTAATAATCACTAGCCAGAACATTTAATAACTGACACCTTAATACTTAAAGTATTAAGGTGACTTTGGCTTGAATATATCTAATGCCAAATGATCTAATGGAATTTTTTTAAATAAAACTGTGTATTTCTGACTTGAAAGAACTCAAATACTAGACTTTTCCTGAGCTGTATTAGAATAATCAGCTTTTGAGGATGGTGAAGAAAATACCTTAATACCCAAATACTATGGCTGAAAAGCAAATATTGATACTTTCTGGGAAGCAGGATACAAAATGAAAGGCAGAATGGATTTCTATTGCACTGTGTCTTAAGTATTTTTACCTGACAGAGGGCTGATTTGCTGTTTAAGGCACAAACTGAAAATTGTCACATAAAGGGGAAAGACAGCTCATTTACTTTGTGACAACATGAGCATTCAACATAACATGACAAGAAAATTTGCAAAATGGTTAAGAGAATTCCCTAGTGCATTGGGTCCACGTTAACAAGTAAGCTTGTGTTTGTTGACCTGAACTGCTGCTTAAAGGTGACTCAACTGGTGCTTGAGTGGTGACTAGGTCAAACATGATGGTACTGAGATTTGAGAGAGACACGAAGAGCTACTGCTAGAGATAGTCAGAGCTAGTGTTGCTGGATTCAGTGGCAAAACTCCCATTGATGGAAGGACTGGCACATGCAGGACAAGTCAGTAACAAAAGGATCCACCTTTTGCAAATTAGGACAGACATTTTCTATGTAGGAGAAGTCTGACTTGCTCGTTGAATTGTTGCAGAGGGATTTGAATTCACTGGCTGAAAAAAAAAGATAAATGTATTAAGTTGTTTTGCATGCTGTGACAGATTAAGGGTAATCTTTGAAAAGTTCCTACGTGTTATTTTCAGGAGAGTCACTGAGGTGTTTAAACAGGCTTTGGATCAGTGCTTCAGTTAACTGGTGTCTGATTTTTCCTGTCAGTTGCTCCAACAGAGTCGTATGGCAGCCCGAAAGCTGTTTCGCTGTTCCTTGAGGAATCACTTTCTGACTCACGTCATAGCAGCTATGCATAATGGAAGATTTTACTCTGAAATCAAGGGACTAAACTGTGGTATTTGTGCCACTAGTTTGTGCAAGTAATACTAAATCAGTGTGGTCTGCAACAGGTCCTCTTGGGCCACATGAGATACCAGGTCTGTAAGTACTGAGGTTGGAGCAGATGCTCTTGCAGTGTGTCACCCCTGTTGCACTGTTGCATGAAAAACTGTGGATACAGGGTAACAGTGAAAATATGACACTACTCTGTTTCTGTTCCTTGTCTTCCTTATGGTGCATCTTTTGTTGTCTTGTTCAGGCATCTTCAGAGAAATGCAAAGGTATTCCGCAAGAATAACATATTCAATTAAATATGTAAAGCAGTTGTTCACTATTTGCCAGGAAGCCCCCTCACCTCTTCTAGAGGTCCCACAGCACCAGAGAGGTATCGCTGTCTCCATCAATGACATTCCTGAAACTCTCAGCCTGGGACTGTTTTCTGGTCTCATCACACTAATTGTATCCGTCTATAGTATTGTATCCCTGTCTGTAGTGTTTTCCCTCCTGAATCCCCGAGTTACAGATGATCCCACCTAAGCAAGCTCAACCTTGTCTACAATTTTAGCCTTATCTCTATACTGTCATTCTCACAGCTTTTTCTCAGCAGAACAAGTCAGGGGATAGGGGGAAGCCTCCTGTGGGAGCTACAGAGAGACTAGTGCATAAACCCTACAGCACAGAAAACTGCTGTAATGGAATAATTCAATTTAAAAAGTGGAGTTCCTAATATTTTCCCCTTTTCCACTGTTTAAGCTTTGTACTGCATTATTGGGATTTGTCTTTTTATTGCTAGCCTTTATTTTGACTGTTGTCTTCAGACAAAAATTCTTGTTTCTTGTTCATTTGTAAAAGTATACCAAAGGTGTGTTTTCCAAACAGGGTTAAAATGAGCAGATAGCAGCTTCTTTGCTCCATATTCTAGGCATTCTTGTCAATTATACTGTCTCCCTAAACACTCTTTCAAGGTCATATCTACAGTATTTTCTCATAGATTTCTCAGTGCTTATACTTCTGGCTCTGTCTGAGCATAACTCAAACAGCACCACCAGTCCTACCTAAAAAACTCTTTCTCAGTCTAAAGTTCACCGCAGTTTACTACAGGCCAGCTGATTTGTGGTAATGCACATGGCTAGTGTGATGTAATTCTTATTAGCACAGCTGTCAGTGAGAGAGGACAAATCAACATATGGCAGTGAAAAGTGGCTGACTTAAGTCATATTTGCATTAGACATTAAAAATACATACTTGGACTCTTACTAGAGATTTACCAATGCATGTAATTCTTTTAATCCAAACTAGGTTTTTTAATGTGCTTATGCTTTTAGCTATTCATCAGCCTCTGTGTTGAATGGCACTATCCGAAGCGTCAGCTTTGTTCTAGATAAGAGTCATAATTCCTTCTACATTCATCCTTTTAATGCATGAAGAGTAGCCATATTCATCAACATTTTGTTCTATCCAAGCTTAACCTATCAGCCTCAGTTATCAGTACTAACAGTATTTATGCAAATAAGAAGATTGAATCAAAGAGTCTGTCTAAAGTGACTTTCTGAAGTAGTCTTTGCATTGAAGATGAAAAGTGATATGCAAGGCCTGCTAAAAAGAAGAGTAAAAGAATGCAAAAGGATTATTATATTTGTTAACATATAACTGAATGATATATAACTGAAATAAAAAGGACACTCCTGATGTCTCTCATGACAGGCAATCAGAGAGACTGAATCCATCTGAAACTTGTAGGTGCCTCAGGAATTGAGCCAGTGGAATTCTCTACAGGTCAGCAGGGGATGATAAGAAAATCTGTCAAAGTTAAGAGGAGAGTCAACTTTCTAGACCACAAATCTGATCTGAGCAGAGTTGAGAGACAAAGAGTTCAAAAGGTTAATGCTGCTATGCTTATTTAAGTGAATTTTAACGCTGTTGTCAGAAAACAGATGGAGAAGAACTGTGTGAATTATTTGACTGGTTAGGTTTATAAAACTGAGCAGAATGACAGACATTTTATGCATACGAGCTTGTCACAGTGAAGAGTAAGCTGAGGTCTTCTTTCTCCTTTGCTTATAAGTAGTTTGGATTAATGACCTTCCAATCATCACAATTATGTGCTCCTATTTAAGAAATCAGTGGGGAAACATCTGGGTTTTACATAACATTCTCCATCATTTCTTTCATCAGATAAATTAACAACTTTGTTTTGCAGTGGCTGTAGAAAGAGACAAAAATGTTGGAACACAATGGTACTTATCATTTTTCTGTCAAGATGGAGCCACTATTAGGGATGCTACTATCAGTGATGATCAATGTGAAGCAGACATATTTACCGGGAGTCTGTTCAAACACAATGTAAGGGAACAAATGGCAAGGTGGGGCCATTTTGTGGATAGATTACAACCTATTGCTCATGGCCTGACTTTAATACATCCCTTTCTTTCCATCTGAAGAGAAATTCAAATAATAGTGGGTCCTGTTGCTCTGATGACAGCTTGAGAAAAAGTAATAAGGAATTCCTACAGCTATAAAAACAGAGTGAGGAAAGGGTGCCAAGTTACTCTGGGAGCTGTCACTCTTTGCAGGGCTCTTTTCTTTTCACTTACTTTTGTATAATTCTTTATGGCTAAACAGGTAACATAACTCATCCTCTGAGGACTCTTAGAGAACTGGTGAAGAATTTTTGGTAAAACTTCAGATGGGAAGTCTTATTTCTCATCTGCTAAGATACTGTGTATCTTGAATTTTCAGACATCTGAAATTATGGATTACCTCACACATATTGGATGTGCTGTTTGTGCTTGAGCAATGTCCAATATGAACAAATAATGAATCCCAAGAAGTGTTTTTACATTGTTTTTTATCATAATTTTTCTTTCAAAACCAAGGCAACAGTGTGAATACTACTACACTGAAATACATGAATTGATTCTGAAAGCACTGCCATTTCTTCATTCTTCATTCTTTTACATCCTATTTTGACTTTTTATTTTCTTTCCCATAATGCAGAAAAAACCCAGAACTGGATGAATATTGAACAACAGTATTCATGAACATTCGCAGGAATTTGAAATGGCTGTTTGATCTCTCCATATCAAGGCCCCTTGTTATCTGCTGCTCCTGCGGTTTCAGACAGAAAGTTTTTTGTTCCTGAGGAGGTTTGAGGAATGACTGATTTGTGTGAATACCCGTATTTGCATGCGAACGAAGCTATTCCTTTACAAACAAGAGCGTTCATTATTCCTCTATTTAGAAGGATACACTAACCCAATTAGTGAGCTGGAAGAATATCCCGTGATTTAGCTAACCAATAATATGCTCCAAAAGGGGAGTCAGTGAATACTTAAACTGTGCAGTATCTGAACCCTCATGTTGGCATTTCCCAAACCTTTGAAAGTTGAACTCTCTCTTTAGGAAAATAAGTACAATTGCACTCTTCACCTCTCCCATGTTATTAAAAACATACCAAAGAGAACAGACACACAGAGAATTCTGTGTAGATCTGTGTGTTCAGATGCTTCCTCTCCTTCCAAAACATGCTTTGAACAGTGTAGAAAGAAACTTAATGTTGAGGCTTAAAACCAGCTTAGCTAACCCCTCTTGAAATATACCTCTAGAGCCACTGCTTCAAGCTTTCTGCAGACTCAGGCAGGTATCAGTTACACTCAAGTAACATTTACAGCAAAGGTTATGAAAGAAAAGCTAAAGAACTGAGACTGTAGCTCTGCGTATTTCCTCATGTTCTGATTATAGTCAAATGTAGTCCATCTTTTCTGATCCTGACAAAAGTTAGGGTCTACTCACCTAACTTGTGTAAATGCTAATTTCAGACAGATACACGTGAAAAAAATTTTAAAAGGCTTAGAGGAATCAACAGGATCAAGAGGCATTTCATGTTTTAGATACTCAAAGCCTATTCACAAATGATTTTCGAACAGAAAAAAGATATTTACCCTGAGTATTACTGAGGATAAATAATCCATCTAGCTGTGCTAAGTAACACCTGAAAAAAAATAGTTCCTTAGTTATTTCTGGCTAAGTTTTCTACATATGAGGAGGTTCATATGATTTAGGTAAGATCTGGAAAAGTGTCAAAACTTCTGAATTCATACTCAAGTTTTCATACCTCTAAGTTAAGGGTAAAAGGGAAGATTTACAGACCCTGGCACAAAATGAAAAAGCCTGCCTAATAATCATCATATCATCAGTACTTTCAATCCTTTCCACATCTGCTATTTACCTCTACCTCCTCTTTGTTTTGTTTCTTTCTTTTTTCCTTTTTTACTTATGGGGTTTATTTCCCCCCCTCCTCCTAACCCCTAGGATATTTAATTAATTTTTCTAAATTATTCTCTTTTTATCTCATCTTCTTTAATAACTGCTACTTCTTTACCCTATACTATTCACTTTATCTTATCATGTGGCTTCTTACATATACCCTGCAGATGAATTTTCAGGGCTCTTTGCAGCTCTACCCCAGCACCTCATCTCTCATTACCCCACCTCTTTGTTCCTCTTTATAGTGCCTCCTCTTCATACCTTGTTGCTGCAGCTGAAACTATGACATTTCCACACTGTTCCCTGGGCCTAGGAGAAGAGCAAGTATAAAACAGTTGAGTTCCAGGAGATGATGTTGGCATAAGGGTGTGTACAGGCACTGTATTAAAGCACGGGTAAAAAAAGACCTCCATGTTAGCTATAGAAATACAACACCTCATTCAAGATAGGATTATACTCTGTCTCTGGAATTTGAGCTTTTGATTTTTTGGCATTGACTTCTACCTTTGACCAGTATTTCTTCTGTGTTTAAGTCAGAGAAATTTAATGTTTCTTATGTTACTTTGATAACAAAATGACCTATCTTCACCTAGTGAAAACTTCAAGGATTGCGGTTGAAAATCTTCCTGATTTTAGATGTTACCTACTCAAATCTTCAGGCCACTGGGGACTAGCTGCAAGACAGACATCACATAGCTCAACAAAATAGAGGAAACCTACATGTATTTCTACATGTTTAATGAAGG
>WEKX01002664.1:35775-64248 GCA_013390025.1 Pitta sordida | reverse complement strand
CAGAGAGAGTGATCTCTCTTTGGAATGGTCTGCCCAGAGAGGTGGTGGAGTCGCCATGCCTGTAGGTGTTTAAGAGAAGACTTGATGAGGACCTCAGTGACATAGTCTAGATGGTGGGAGGCTTGGATGGATGGAGCATGGTGCCAATGATTCCACGCTTGTGGGCCTGATCCCTGGGTGGGCATTCACTTGCGAGTTGGACTAGATGATCATGTGGGTCCCTTCCAACTCAGAATAACCTGTGAACCTGTGAACCCTGAAAGTCCATGTTAGGATGCATGAGTCAACGCCTATAAGCTCATTGGCCATTGCCAGAGCATACTCACCTGATCCCTGTAATTTTACCATGCCAGAAGGGGAAAAATATGGATATGAATTCTGTCTGGGGTGAAAGATGTAGCTTTGATACTTTGTGCTCACACCAACTCCATGATGTTATTTTCTGAGATGTGTTGACTTCAGTGGTGTTGCCTGATCAGAGGTCTTCTGGAAAAGATCTGGAGTCTGATGCTCCCATAAGAGCTGAAATAGATGACTAAACTTCTATAGCTTATACCTCTTGAGGGAACAATTTATGGAATATGAGATATGAGAGATTTGTTTGGAAATCATATGGAAGTATTTGTTTTGGTAGGTCTGGGATTAATGCAACAAAATATGATACTCCATATTTATTGGGGACCAAATATTTGCAAGATAAATAGATTTACACACATTTCATCTGCAAAGATTGGCTTTTATAAGAGCAAACAACAACAAAGTAAAGACTTGGCCTGGAAAATGGCATATGAAATGGTTTAATCATTTCAGTCATTGTTGTCATGTCCTACTAAAGTAATTCTTCCAGGCACTGCTTGTAACTTGTAATTTTGGTAAACAGTTCCCTTATGTCCATGTAGCGTCTTTCCTTTACTGTACTGGAAACATTAGACAGGTGTGATTTGATGTCAGATTAGATATGACATTTTGATGTCACTTTGACTGGTCAGCTTCAGGAGAGAATTAAGTAGGTGCTGTACTTCTGGAAAAATCCAAGGAAGAATCCAGTCTATGGTTCCACCCAAGACCACTGGAAGAGCACAGTGAGAAGCTAGTCTCCTTTCCCACCAGAGTTTGCAGCAGACTCCACTGCTTGAGCTATTTTGGTTTCTATGTACCACACCACACAAGTTCCTCTGTGAAGGCTCACAGTTGCTTTGCCTGTAGGTAAAAGCAATGTAATTTTTCCTTGTAAAGATTGTAACTGAGTTCACCGCAGAGATTTAATAAAGAATGATGACCTGTGAGTCTGCGTCTGTTCTTTGAGCACATAACTAATTGTTCCCCCCAGAAATATATACTTTTAAAAAATGTTTTCTCACCTTCTTATTTCCACTTGTCTCCTCTGAGACTACATCTGAACTTAGAATTTGTCACAAAATGTAGGTGGTGGAAATGCCTTACGTGCTACCACACAGTATCATCATTTGGAAAATAAAAGTGGAGACAAACTTAGATAGTAAAGGAAAATTTACAGACTCATATCCTAAGTTGTATCAGACATTCTCGTTATATATTCTTCTTTTATCTTTAATGTGACATAAATGGATATAATCAGATAATATTCTCATATACTTTTCATGATCAGGGGAGACAGACAAAAGGGTCAGTCTGGACAGTTTTATCAAAATTTCAGCTATATAGAGCCCCAAGGCCACAGGAGCCTAATTTTTCCTGGAACAGAATGAAAAGTCAGTGTGATACACATTTGCTGAGAGTAGCATACACATTGATACATGCTAACCAGGAACCTTTTGGCAGTGTTATAAATATTCTAGGGAAGACAGCCTAGAAAAGTGAAGATTATTATAAGGCCAGGTGAGGACTACATGATTAGCATCCCCCACTCGCACTTTGTTTGTCTTCTGTTGGGAATTCAGAATAAAGAGGATAATGCTAGAAATAGTGAAAAACTCTCAGGGGAGGGAAGAGAGCATCAAGTAAAACTGAAAATGAGATTTATGAAGGGATAGTGTTTCCTCAAACTGTCTGCTACTTGGACTTGTGGTGAGCAGCTGATATTCAGATCTGAGTCTTTCCTGCCAGAGGACTCCAAGGACCAAGTCTAAGTCCTGCTGTTCTAGCAAAAAGTGTAAAACAGCTCCAGGACCCTAAACACCATGAACCTGGTTGTGACCTAGAACACTGATCACAAGAGAGGAAGGTGCCAATCCTCAGGAAGCATGTACGGCATGTCAGCAGGTGAATGAATTTGTTGGCATCATTCCACAGCTGGTACAGATACAGTGAATCCTCTCTGTATCGCGACTTCTCCTTCATGACCTCGCCCATTTGCGAAGCAATTTTGTCCCAGTCCAGCTCTGGGGATCTGCGATATTTCATACGCAGTGCATGTGCCCTGCTTCTGCTTTGCCGAGGGGCGGGGACGGCTCTCCCTGTGAGGCGGGACGGGCCCGCCCCGAGCCCAGCTCCCCCGGGAAGGGAACGGAGGGAGGGTTTCGGGGTTTTCCATGCTTAGCCTAGCGTTTACAGTCCTGCAATACTGTGCCCAACTCCTGTGTGTCTCCGTGCCCAGTCCCTACAGTGGAAGGGTCACGCTACACTGTGTCCCAGGTGGCCACTGAGACCCAGTGGAGCACCGCCACAAGACATGCCATGTATTCGTATGTACAGTGTATGTATGCATGTATAATTTATAGAATTTTAAAAAGTTTTGTGGAAGCTTCATATGTGCTGACTTTCTCAATGGCTTAATAAAATTCAAACTGCCTTCAGGGGCTCTGGACTGGGGACAGCAGGGAGGGCCTGAGGGGCTGTGGGATGGGGACGGCCACTGTGGAAAGCAGAGCAGGTCCCTCAGTGTCACTTGCCCGCCCGTGTGTGCGAGCTGCAAGCGGGCAGTGCTTGTGTGCGTGTGTCTGTGTTACTGTTTCTATGGCTCAAGCAGAGAAGGCAATGCGATCTGTGCCCGGGGTCTGTCTGCTGGGCGGCGCACCTAGTGATGACGTGAGGCAAGTGCTGTGTGCTGGGATGGGGAAGTGGTGGGATGTTCCCACACCGCTGTCACTGTGCCAGGAGGAGGTTTCTGTTCCCTCACCCTCTGGGACTGTAGTGGCGGCGCTGCCTTGCTGTCTCTCCCGGCACTGGTGGATTTTAAAGAGAAAGAAACTTCAACACTGAAGCCCCCGCCCCGCCATAAGCGCACGGGGTGTCTCAATGTTGCAAAGTTAAGGTTTTTCCAGGCTCTAAGAATGCTGACCAGGGACACCCCTTCCCCGCTGCGGTGGCAGCGTGCGCGCGCGCAGGACGGCACAACAAGCGAGGCCGGGCCAGGCTGGGGCAGGGCGCAGCGGCGCGGGGTTTGGGCTGGGAACACAAACATGGTTACAGCAGCCGCTCAGAAACAGTTCCCTTTGCTCACTTCTGCCAAAAG
Organism: Pitta sordida; assembly: GCA_013390025.1. Taxonomy (NCBI): domain Eukaryota; kingdom Metazoa; phylum Chordata; class Aves; order Passeriformes; family Pittidae; genus Pitta; species Pitta sordida. The sequence continues at coordinate 60,815 of WEKX01002664.1, read as the reverse complement.
AGACAAGGAGAAGGAGCAGAGAATTGTCCGCACTGCTCTGGAGTTCTGGGGGGGGCGTAGAAATGGGCGTGGCCTGCATGCATATTAATGACCTGCCATTCTTTGCGAGAATAATGTTTCACGAGGCCTTTGACCTGTCCCTTTCCTCGCGATGGAGGAGGTACTTGGCTTTTTAAAATTTGATGGAGGTGCTCTAATACTTAATGTATGCAACATCTCCAAAATCACTTGCGTCTCTGCCTTTGCTTTACTGCAAGTAGTAGCACTGATCCTAAAAATGGATAGAAGACTGTTTTGTGAAAATATTTCTGACACATAACAGCCTGGGGACAACTCAATGAATGCACTGCTTAGGGAACAAGACTCCTTATGAGGCTAATATAATTATCTAGGTAAGTATTTAAAACATATATCCTAAAATAAGCATCTCCTACTTGGATAAAAACTTTTCTACTGCAGAAGTTCTGTCACAGGAACACTGTCTTCTAGGTTTAATCTTTTAAGATTTAAATAAATTCTATTTGTGTTAGGGTGGGGATTTTTTAGATATTATTTATTTTGTTTTCCTTCTTCTTTCCTGTTTTCCACAGCTTTTCAAGAGCATTGTCTTTGGTCTTACCTTTCCTTTTATAGCAGAAGTCAGGTGATGGCTATTACAGTCGGGTCTCCTATAACGCGGACCCGCGGTCTTAATTGGAATCCACGTAGCCCGACTTCCATGTTGAATGGCAGCCACGCCACTGCTGCCACCCGTGCCGCCACTGCTGCAGGTTGCACATGTGCAGTTGCAAAACCGGTCTCCTACATCGCTAAAAAATTATGCTGCTAAGATCTGAAGCCGCAATATGGGGGGTGCGAAGTGCAGGAGGGCTGACTGTATTGTTAACTGGTCACAAATGAACAGGACCTATTAATTGTCTGGGCCTGGCAAGTCACAGAATCACAGAAGTCCTATGCTTTCTACTATTAGAAGGAATAAGATGGCTTGTTACAAGGTTTTCTATCCTTATCATGCATTTGGCTGATTATATGCCGTAAATATGGTACGCATATGGGTTTATTTACTTTATGAATCATAGAAGAACACGTGTACACTGGATGTCCTGCTACTGGCAATTTTTATGCAAGTGTCCTATTTTCTTTATAAGGATAAAATATATGTTATACTAGACTGCATTACGCAGGCATTTATCTATGTACAGATGGCTATCTCTAAGAATTCAAATATTTTTGGAAGCTTTCTTTGGTAGGTACCTCTTTTTGTATGGGATAGGTTTTAATTCTAAGCCAAAGAATGCAATCCTCCAAATATTTCTTAAAAGAATCAATTGTTCTTATTTCTCCAATGATGCCAACTTTACAATTCTTCATTAAATAGATCAATGCATTTCCACCTCAATGTTATTCTAATTTTACTACAAAATTAATTGTGAATCTATCTTTCCTGAAATTTGCATAAACTGGTAAAATTGCGTAAGCTTAACCTTTGTGGTTTTTTCATATTTAAGGGGAAGTACCTTGTATAATTTCTGTTAAGGTCTGCAATGATTGTTAAATTTTCAAATGCCTCTACTCTAAGAGGAGCTCTAAGTCTTTCCTTTAGAGAAATCAAGTTTCTGTAAGCCATAGAAGGCCCCGAGATTATTACTGAGAGAATAGAAAACACAGTTATTTCAACTGAATTGCAACTCAAGGTTTGACTTCCACTGTGACTGCACACTACAAATCATATGGTATGCACAATGGAAGCAAAAGAAAAAATACCAGTAATAGGGAGATGGAAAAGACCCTAGAAAAATAAATTTCTATGAACAGGTTGGTGTTAATATTGCCATCTAAATTAGCTTTCTCAGTGCTGCCCTTTTCTGCTATGAAAAAAACCCAAACCCAACCAAACAACTAACGAAAATGCCAGTATAAACTCCCCTTATTAACCTGGCTGTCACTAACATTTCTTCCCTGGGTGTCTTGGCTCTAACCCGCTAAAGAATGGCTCCCACTGTAATAATCAGCAGTGAGGAATTAAGCCACAGTGAATCAGGTGAACTTCAACAGGGTTCTAGCACTTATGAACTTAAAAGGTCAACAAAATTGCTAATGCTTAATCCAGTCACCTTAGCAAGGAAAGAAGAATGTTTTGAAGGAGAGTGCTAAAATATTTTTAAAAATTTTTACAAGAATAATCATATTCATAAAAGGAAAAGATCTGTTAACTCATTATATAATCCTATGGCTGAAAATCTTTGATAGGAAATGTCCCGTTACTAGATGTAGTATGATTTTGATTCTGTTAGTCATTTGAAATAGTCTTAGCAAGTTCAGAGTTTTTTTCCTTGCTTGTAAAATTGATAAAAGAAGCTTTATTTGTGAAAAGCAGCTGTTGGGATTAAGTGTTCCATTTAACTAGTCAGAAATTCAATGTTTTGTATAATCTAAACTTGAAAAAACTTTTTTATCTGAGAAGTTGCCTGATGTAAAATTCCTCTTGCCCTTTTGTTAACAGTCCTCATATAAAGAATTGTAGTTCCTTACCCCTGGCATTTGTAAAATACTAATTCCACCCTCTTATTTTGGATAAAGTTTCCTTTATACTCAGTACAGAGTTTGTATACATTTATAATAGTAAGTAGAAATAGGTAAAACAAGTAAGGAACTTGTTATTCTATCTTTTATACTGTAAATTATGCAGAAACAGGTCATACAAGTGAAATTAAAATATTTAGTTTTGAGCAAATTTTTGATTCTTTGCTTAACTTGTAGAAAACTTACACTCAAAAAGAAGTAGAAAAAGGAAAGAGAAATGGAAAGATAATTAAAGTCAAAATGATTTCTCAGGTCAGATTTTTGTTGTATATATGAAAAGTAAATTGAGAAATGGAGGGGTTATAATGGCTTGAGTTACAGGAGTTTCTCCCTCTTTTTGTGGAGCCCTGTGTGTTTAAGGGACTTGCTAGCTTTTTATGGTGCCTAGGAGTTTCTATATGAGTTAAAAAAACCCTGTAAAAACCTTGCACCAAACTGTCTTGGTTATTTTCAAGGAAGAATTTTGTTTGTTTATTTTTTTACAGATGGATTGAAAGATTTTGAAAGGTAACACAATCAGAAGGGTTTGGAGTGCTGAGGAGATCCTTGATAGCTGATAGTTCAAGAAAATGCTTCATCAAAGAGGGCTGACAGGCATCTCTTCACTCCTTTGAACCTTCAGTGTTGATAAGGAGGTTTTAAAAGTTGTTATTTATAGGAAAATTTGTTTTTCATGTATCTGATTTATAGGTAGAGGATTTTCAGTATGGAGGACATAACAGAAAGTGACTGTGTCATCATTTGAACAAAGGACTAGTATCAATTGCATTAAGGTCTGCCTTTCAGCAATTTTGTTCACAAACCTGTAGAAAAAAATAATGTCTGCAGTCATTAGAAAGTCCTGTCAGTAGTAGATTGCAAGTCTATGTGTGAAACCAGAAGACTATTCATAGGAAATTTGTAATTAATGATCAAATATTTTGAAAGATCTTAGAAGAAAACCAAGTAGAAATGGAGAAGAGAAAGGTGCATCCATATTTCACCAGCAAGGCAGATTCCACTTTACAGAGCATTAAGATGCTTCAAACACTTTCTAAATTTTTTTCTAGGATGAAGCAAGGATCCTGGAATATTTCACTAAAGGCTGCTTTTGTCAAACAGAATGAAACAAAAGAAGGCTGACGTCCCTCTTGCTTACAGAATGTTTTGTATTTTCTGGAATTATACATGTATTTAAAACGTTATATAACATATATTTATAACTTTATATAACAGGGCAGGCATTAATGTTATGAGGTCATCAAGTGTACATATATAGTGTTTCCAGCCAGCAGCAAGAGGTGGACTGAAGTGCTTTTTGGAGACCAAACCAGTAACTGAAAACTGATCTTCCCCTCTCATTCGCTTTCCCTGCTAGAAAATGGCAGAGTCTGATGGTTGGAGCCAGGAACTCCCAAATAACCTGCTGTTAACTGATAGAAACCACTGGAAAAATAGAGTTTTATCTGGTAACTCACAAACCTAACATACTTCAGTTATTTAGTCACTTATTTCTTCCATTGCACTCTTATCTCTGTTTTATTATCTCTGCTTTATCTTTTTCACAAGCCGTTCTAAGTCCGTAACATATTTACATGGGGCTAGTTTAACAAGATAATTCTTTTTCTGCAAATACCTACACAGTGCATCTTGTCCCTCTATGTGGTAATATTAAAAAAAATTAAGAAATAGATTATTTTTTAAGAAAGTTTGCTAAATAGATCCATAAAATTTAAGCTGAGGCCTTCTCATCCACTTGCTCAATGTATGTATTTCATCTACAAATAAATAAGAACCTGGGATGTGAATAGCAAAGCAGAATCTGAGCTTCACTGAGTTTGTGAGTATGTCCTAAAGGAGAATTTTTTTATCTCTGCACTAAAAGCACATAATGATGTAAACTTGAATTGGTGCTATTGATTTGGTTCTGGTATTTGTTTCTTTGCAAGTCTACTACAGTATCCATGGCTTTTGGGGTTTTTACTTAAAGAGATGAATGTGGGAGAATGAGTGGTGCTCATTTCCATTATGCTTAGAGACCTTAGCTGTCACAGAGAGGTCCAAGTTAAAGCACCTCTCTGTTAAACTTTGCATGACACAAAATGTGTTACTATAAACTTGTGAAAAAAAATCCTCTTACTCTAGGAGGGAAACAAATCAAAAGTTGTCAAACTAGCAAAGACGAAGAGAATCACTAGTGCTAGGACAGGGAAAAAAGTGGGGATGTCGCTAGAGGCAGGACAATGTGGGTTGTGGCAGTATAGGTAAAAAAGGGTGAGTGAAACTGTTTTGAGGAAATAGCAGTACCTTTCACCAACTACAGTACAGAAATAAAACTCTTTGAGGATGGACTGCTTCTGAGGCAATGATTGAAAAGAAGGTCTGCCTCAAAAGCTGTGAAAGTCCTTTTGTTTTTCAAGCAGTGTCTATAAGCTATTTATTTTATAGATCTTTCAAACCATTGCTTAGATGAGTTGGGAAGGACTGACTGTTGAGTTTGACTTTGTTAGCCCCTGATGAACTCCCACTCTGGGGTCTAGCAGTGAATCTCCCTTTGCTATCTCAACACCATGCCTAATTTACACAATCTATCTCCTCCTGTACTATTTCCACTGTAGTCAATGGGAGCTGTGTGCCTGAAGCCAAGGGCAGGATTTGGCTCAGAGAGAGTATAACAGCCCCAGTGCTTTGCCAAATGAAATACATTTGGAGTCTGACATGCACAGTTGGATGCAGTAAGTAAAAAATCAGTTTTACTGGATACAGGGCTTCACTGACTAGTGCTACTTCCCTCTTATCATTGTTAAAAGATGTGCTTCATAAGAAAAACTGTACTAGATCAAACCAGAGACTTCTTACCTACTGTTCATGGAGTGATACTTTATGTGTCTCCTTAGTTTCCAGTGCTCTGTGGCTTAAGACTTTCTGTGTCGGAGGTTGCATTTTTTTATTTAGCTCTGCATGAATTATAATAAAAGTTGTGCCAAGCTTAATAGATTTTTTTGTCACAGTTTCTTGAAACACAATTCTTTTAACTCATTCCAAATAATTTTCTCAAATTCAGCAGCAGTGGCTACACAGTTGACTGATAAGATCTGTAGTTCATTTAAAACAGACATTCAACTAATCCAGTCACTACTGAACAAGTATTTTACTGTTAAGTCCCAGTATCTTAGTTCACCAGTGTCAGGAACATGTATTCTCGTCTGACATTTTCTTGTCAGGTACTTATAAATTGTTCTGAATTGTGTGCAAATTACTTTCTTCTGGAAGTAACCTTTTAGTCCTCTTCTTTCTTTACCACCCTTACGTATATTTAATTCCTATGGGATCTTCTCTTCTCATAGTTACCAAGTGTAATTGAACAAAATTGCACATATGGAAAGAACTCAGCTATTCACAGACTCTTACAGTCTACAGGAGTCTTCCTGGGGAACTATTAGTTGTGGCTGTTTGTTCTTCCCTAAAAACACAGTGGTTTGTTGCTATTTCCCTAAACAAAATACTGTAGAAAAAAAATACAGTGTTTTACAATGTTAACTGCATATCCCTGAAGTGATCAAGGTTTGTTTCTGAGTTGGGATTTTTTTGAGGTTTTTGTTGTGTTTTTATTTTTTCTGTGAAGCTTCTGTTTCTTTTCCTTGGTGCCTTTTATCTTTGCTTTTTAATTTACAGTTCCCTCTTCTGGTGAGAAAATCCAAATGAGAAAATCCCTTCACTAGAAATTATTTTCACAGAAATCACCAGTTTGTTCAACCACTTTATAACAGTCAGTCTGCACACCAGTAAGGAATCTGGTCTCTACAACCTGGTAATGTTCAAGAATTTTACTGGTTGTTTCTTTTAAAGCAACAAGGCAGAAAACCTTGGTTTTGGATTATGTGGTAGTTTACAATACTTCTATGTAGTGCAGCATACAAAACTGGATAATTTTTCTTTAAAATTATGTCAGGACTTTGTGTAATGTTCACAGAAAAACTTCTTTGCTAGCTACATGTTTCAGGAATGGAACTGTCAGAAATTTCACAGATGCAAAAGTGATTGATATCAAAAAAATGAAAGATAAGAATGTTTTCGTTAAAGAAAGAAGATGTGGAAGATGTTTGAAATTCTTTTTACCCTCAACATGTGCACTTTAATAACTGCTGTTTGTTGTTAATTACAACAAGGTGCATGCTGCACCTTCTAATAATCACATCAGAGGAAAATCAAGTTAATTTGTTATATTACCATTTACATATGGTTCCCATAAGCACAATATTTAAACCAAATCCCAAGTGCTTTTTTTTTCATTGATATCTTGGGGAGGCAGGTTCTCAGCAATGTGAGCTACTGTGGGGAGGTGGAGGTGAATCACTGATCATGCTCATAAACTAAAACACCACAATATACATGTCTGTGAAATTAGATGTTTTGAATAGAACAAAGATGCCTGACTCAGGTGCATTTATTAGAGCAATTAAATCTTCATATTTGATGCTGAAAACCGGCCTTCATGAGAGAAAGTTTGGAAGGCCTAAAAGGAGGAAAGAAGCACCCATATGATTATGTTATGTAATGCAGTGTAAGGAGGATCGTAAATATTTGTTATAGTTTCAAATTTTGCCCATTTTTTCCCCTCAATACCAGCCATGTCCTGCCGGTCCCTACCCCCTCCTCTGCCTGGGACACATGAGGTCCGGGCCTAGGATGACACTGCTTGTGGCAATGGCCCTGGATGCTGACCGGCCATTGCGCCACGCCTAGAGCCGCATGAGGCCTGGACCAGGGGTGATGTCTCCCAATGGTCGCTACTTCCATGGGTGCCCAGTGACCACACCAGCCACAAAGAAATACCATAAAGTTCAATTTGTACCACTAAGGCTAACTATTCTCATTAATTTTGAAAATGCATCCAATTTATATTGGTATTGAATGCACACTAATGCATGGAAAGGTCTGATTTCACAGGGAAGGAGCAGATGGTCTTTGCCTTAAGGAGATTGCCATCTGAAATACAGAAGACATGTAGGGTGAGGGCGTTTGCACAGAAATAGAGAGCTCACCACACAGGAGGAGAGTGGGGATGAGAAGGGTTGAGTCACAGGGGAGGAATGAGCAACAGCCTGTCAGGAAACACCCTGTGAGTTCCAAACATTCTTATTTTGTTTGATAGGGGTTTGAGTAGGTGGAGATCAGTTAAATAAGACAAAGAAAAGGCAAGGAAAGAGAGACAAGGGCATTTCAGGATGTGGAAAAGACAGGAGGAAGCATGCATAAGATGAAGATGAGGGTAGAGAAAGGGAGAAGTGTTGGGTGCGAGATGGGTTGCAACAATCAGCAGTCGGAATGGATAATTAAAAATCATGAGTGTCTGTCAGATGTTAAGCCTCTTTTACTTTTGCTATGTCAGCTTCATTGTCAGACTGGATCCTCCCTGTAGTCTATTCCTCATTCCAGGCTGCTCCTGTCATTGTTTAACACAGTTGTGCATGAACTGTGCGTGCAGACTGAGGCCATAAAATTATACAGTGCACTTAATTGAAAGATTGAAAAATTGCTTTACAGCGACAGACTACACAATGGTTGACACTTAGGGATGGAACTTAGGCTACTGTACTCAGTAAGTGTAATTTAATGTTGTAACTTTCAAGTATGAAACCAATGATTTTTCCTTTGACAGAGGGAAATTGTTCTTACACCACATTAACTTTTAGGGCTGGAAAGGGAACTTTTTCCTTTACCTATCCCTCTTAAAAATTCAGATAGCTAATAATATTTCTCTCTTATATTTGAGACAAAAAGCCCGAATCTCAAAAAAGATCTGCATATGTGTCTATTTCCTTCGGTCAAGTGATGTACAGTGAGCCCCCGCGCATTCGAGATCCGCTATCTGTGACCTTCAGTATTTGCAGGTGATTTTTCTGTGAGCTGTGCAACCTTGGCGCATGCCCAGAACGTACCGGGGCCCCAGTCGGCACCGCCCCTGGTCTCGCCACTTGCGCTGCAAGCACAGCTAGCCCCGCCCCTCCCACCGCTTGCAGGGTGAGCACAGCGGGCCCTGTCTGCTCACGAATATGTAAATTGGTCCCAGCCGGGAGCCGGCACAGCGCCCCTAGGATGCGTTTAGTGTAAATGTGTGTTTTTGCACGGCTGGAATTGTCCTCCGCTGGGCTACAAGATGGGGTGACGGGACTGCCACTGTGTGTGTGCCATTGTGTGCCAGTGGCCACGCCCACTGCTCAGCCGGCTCTCGCGTCCGGCCTCCGCCACTGGCCCCACAGCTCAGCTCGGCTCGGCTCATCCCCATGGCTCGCCCCTGCCCACTGCTCAGCCGGCTCTCGCGTCCGGCCTCCGCCACTGGCCCCACAGCTCAGCTCGGCTCGGCTCATCCCCATGGCTCGCCCCTGCGGCTTGCCCCTGTGGCTTGCCCCTGCGGTTCGGCGTGGCTCAGGGTTTGCTCCCGCGGCTCGGCTCTCAGCAGTTGGCATCAGCCCCTCGCCCCAACACAGCCAGACAACTGAAACAAGCCCTGCTCTCAGGACCATCCTCCAGATCTTATATGGGGAGGGGGCGGGGCTACAGGTGTGGCATACTCGACTACGTAGTGGGTTCGCTGTCTTTGCGGATTTCATGACTCGCGGGAGGCGGACCAAACCCAACAGCCCAGAAGTAATGGGGGTTCACTGTATTAATTTTCCTTAATATTGAAATGTTTTGCTTATGCGCTGGGAATTTTTTTTATTATTTTTAAAATGATAGTAGATTAATGGCTAATAAATATTCTGATGAAAACCCCTAGATTATCTCTAAGTCTTTCATCACTGTCACCCATCCTTTCTCAGGGAAACAAAACCCAGCTAAGGTTCAATTTTATCTATCTATCTTCCTCCTTGGTTGCCACAACTTCTTTGAGTAGATAAGCTTATTTTTTCAAAAAGCTGTATTAAACCAGAAGAGTTTGAAATGGAGGGGCTCTGTGTTCCCTAATTTCTTCCATAAAATATGAAGAAAACAAGGAAGTAGATCCAAACAGCATCTAAATATTTGAATAGTGACACATACCATGGCTGAGCTGTATAAGCTGCATGTCTGGTTATTTAAGTTCATTTATTGGCCGCCGGAATTACACTCCTGGGACCTCAACATCTCCAACCCATAATCTTATTTTCCAGTCAAAATTCAGAAAAAAATCCACCCCAAAAATAAAGGGAACCCAAACAAACCATTCTCTGTATGAAGCCAAGGGTTTTTTTGCAATTCAATAAATTCAGCCCTTCTATCCATAAGCTTGGCATTTGCATTGTCAGCACTTACTCTTTTAAGTGGAATTAGAAAAACATAACATCAATGGAAAATCAAGCTGATTTCAATATTTTTCAACAAAGCGGGAAACAGCTGACACTGTAGGAACTTCTTATCCCATTTTCTCTGAACAACAGGGTAGGAGCACTTTTAGTATTAAGATATTTAATTTTTTCTAAAAATTACAATGCAGTTGGGTGTAATGTGTAAATATTTGAATTTCATAATTGTTTCCATACAATATGGAGACAGAATCCACTAGAATTCTTCATGTATTGAATATTGTTACTGCTGAAGTGTCACATTCAGTATGTAGTGTAAAACTTGCATCTTTTGATCACATCTGCTGAACCCCTCACATTAGAATAAATTATTTATTTTTCAAACAACTTCTCCCGTGGAAGTGCAGGAAATGGCACATTATTTACAGCCTCTGTGCAGTAACACTTCGTTCAAGATAGCACGTCTACTCAGAGCTCATTAAAGCAGCACTTACATGCCTTCAATACAAGAGGAATAGTTTCAGGATGAGCACTGTGTGTCTGATCTCCTTTTACAGCGATTATCCTTTGTATTCTGCCCTGCTCTAGGCATTGCATGAGTGAATTTATTCCTGAAATATTGTAGCAAGAAATGGCTTCTTCTCTTTTATTAAACTATCAAAAAATGTATCTGTGCACCATATACCCTGCATTGGATGTATTGGGAAATTTAGGAGATCATATAGAGATTCTTGCAATAAAAAAATATTAATGTTCATCTTTTATCAACTTACAAATTACAATTTCTTGTAGGCATTATTTTTTCAGCTTTGTAGAATTAAATCCTTTTTATTAATTAAAAGCATCAATTTTCAAAATAAATATATTATACATTTAATATATTTAAAAATCTGTTTCAGTATCTGATGGAATGAGATGTAACTGTATTGCCAAAAAAGTCTCCAATCTTTTTTAACACAGAAGTCCTAACTCAAAAAACGTGACCTGAAACATCTCTGGTTCGCTTTTATTTCTGTTTTCCATTCATAACTTTACAAAATGCAACTATGCACTCCCAGATAGTGAAGCAGAATCTCATTCCTGTGGAGTGGTCGTGCAGCTCATTCAAGAGTCAGGCAACACCAGACATCAGGTGAGTCTTTTGAAAGTCTAGTTGATGACATCACGCTTGCGTTTCACAGAGTTAGATTCCTACTTTGATTAAGGTCATACTCTACTGTCATTAAATAAGTAAATTAACTTAAGTATCACTGATTCCATAAATACCTAAATAAATTGAAGTATTTCCTTAATTTTTTCTGGATCTGCATTTTGCATACAGATCATTGAACTAAGAGTCCTGTTGGGATGAGGCTGGCTCAAAGAGGTACCTATAGAAGGATATAGACCTCCTCTGCATATGTGAACAGTTAACTAAGTGCAACAGTGTCTGTATGCTCCTGACTAAATATTCTGGTTTGCCTCTTGACTTAAGTAATGTCCCAAGGGAAACTAGAAGGTCAAGTAACTGTGCAATCCCCATGTATTTCCCAGTGAAGTGAATGCTTAGTCCATACTTAGATTGATAGGCTTGCCTGACTGTCATGATAAGACTCCTTTCTAACTGAACTGACAGAAAAACTTAGTCCAGTCTCTCACTGGGCCTACATCTGTGAAAGAAATCAAGCTCCATCCTGGTGATAGCATTATGAAGGAGAATAGTGAACAATGCTAAGTTGTTCACAGTCCTACATTTCTGATATACATTATTATTTGTTTGTTATTGCTGTACTATGTTGAAGCTCCACCCAAGAGTTGTCAACAGCTTGAGAATCATGGTATGGGTTGTCACAGACAGCCATAACAAAACACAGCTCATACCCTGAGAACCTTGCATTTAAAAGGGATGACAAAGACTGAGCAGATGATTGGGACCTGAGGTCAAGAAAACTATCAAAAACATTTGCTGCACATCACAAATCTGTGGCAAAGTCGTGAATAGACCACTATTAGAGTATGTTGACCTGTGTTTAATCATATAATTATTTTTTTTACTGTTTTTATTAGAGATTTAAAGTTATGTCAACAAAAGTACATAAGCAACTATTGCAATGTTTATTACTCAGAATGGTCACGTGTCTCCTAGAATTTACAATTCCAATTTGAATTAGATCCATGTTTTGAGTTTCTGGCCAGGTTTTGGCAGTGGGGGGTGGCTATAGGGCAGGCTTCTTTGAGAAGCTGCCAGAAACTTCCTCCATGTCCAGCAGAGCCAATGCCAGCTGGCTCCAGGAAGGACCTGATGGACAAGACTAGGCCAATCAGGAGTGACAGTAACATCTCCGTGATATTTAAGAAGCAAGAGAAAAAAAAAGGGAGTAGGTGAAGATGGCAGCCAGAGAAAAGCAGAGTGAGAACACGTGAACAACAATGCAAGCTCAGTGTAGAAGGAGGGGTAGGAGGTGCTCCAGGAGGTGCTGAGCTGAAGTTCTCCTGCAGCCCATGGTGAAGACCATGGTGGAGCATCTGTGCCCCTGCAGCCCATGGAGGAGCCCACACCAGACCAGGTGGATGTTGGAAGGAGGCTGTGACCCTGTGGGAGGCCCACGTTGGAACAGGGTCCTGGCAGGGACCTGCTGACCTGTAGGGAGAGGCACCATGTTGACCAGACCCATCCCACAGGGAAGTCTGCTGCCTCCCTGGAGTGTAGGTGCTGGACATCACTGAGAGGTTGCCTGATCCAATTCAACTTCCTGATTGCTATCTGCTGCTGGTTGTCCAAGTTGGTAGTGATGAAGTTAATAAGAAGGGCTCCAGAGCAATTAAAAAGGAATTTAAGGAGCTTGGAGGAGGATTGATTGATGGGTCAGGAATCCGGGTAGTTTTCTGCTCATTTCCTGTAGTAGCAGGGTTAAAAACTGAAAGAAGTAGAAGAACCTTTGCTACTAAAAAATGGCTTAGGGGCTGCTGCCACCAGAAGAGTATTGGGTTTTATGATCATGGGGCATCTTTTGCCAAACCCGGCTTGCTTACCTCTGGTGGGCAGAATCTGTCTAACAAGGGCAAAAGAGTTGTGGCCTATGGGCTGGCAGGGCTCATTGAGGGGTCTTTAAACTAGAATTGAAGGGGGAAGGGGATGTAACAGTCTCTGGGGAAGTCACAGAAAATGGTAAACCTGAAACAAGGATGAAATCGACTACCCAGCTGAGATGCATGTATTCTAATGGAAACAGCATGGGTAACAAAAGGGAAGAGCTGGAAGTTTTGGTGCATCAGGAGCAATACAATATAGTTGCCATCACAGAAATATGGTGGGATAGCTCACATGACTGGAGTGNATTCAACTTCCTGATTGCTATCTGCTGCTGGTTGTCCAAGTTGGTAGTGATGAAGTTAATAAGAAGGGCTCCAGAGCAATTAAAAAGGAATTTAAGGAGCTTGGAGGAGGATTGATTGATGGGTCAGGAATCCGGGTAGTTTTCTGCTCATTTCCTGTAGTAGCAGGGTTAAAAACTGAAAGAAGTAGAAGAACCTTTGCTACTAAAAAATGGCTTAGGGGCTGCTGCCACCAGAAGAGTATTGGGTTTTATGATCATGGGGCATCTTTTGCCAAACCCGGCTTGCTTACCTCTGGTGGGCAGAATCTGTCTAACAAGGGCAAAAGAGTTGTGGCCTATGGGCTGGCAGGGCTCATTGAGGGGTCTTTAAACTAGAATTGAAGGGGGAAGGGGATGTAACAGTCTCTGGGGAAGTCACAGAAAATGGTAAACCTGAAACAAGGATGAAATCGACTACCCAGCTGAGATGCATGTATTCTAATGGAAACATCATGGGTAACAAAAGGGAAGAGCTGGAAGTTTTGGTGCATCAGGAGCAATACAATATAGTTGCCATCACAGAAATATGGTGGGATAGCTCACATGACTGGAGTGTTGCATTGGTAGGCTAACCACTCTTCAGAAGAGAGAGGAGAAGGAGAAGGGGTAGAGGGGTGGCTCTATGTATTAAAGAAACTCTTGATGTCACGGAGCTTGAGATTAAGGGTGCTTGGGTTAAGAGCCTACAGGTAAAGGTCAGAGGGATAGTCAACAAAACTGACATCCTGCTTGGAGTATGTTACAGACCACCTGACTGGGAGGAAGTGGTGGACCTATTATTCTTCAAGCAGCTAGAGATTGCCTTGAGATCAGCTGCCCTAGCTCTAGCAGGAGACTTTAATTTACCCGATATCTGCTGGGAACTTAACACAGCAGAGAGGAGGCAGTCCAGAAAACTCCTAGAGTGCATTGATGATTGTTTTTTGTCGCAGCTGGTGAGTGAGCCTACCAGGGACGAGGCTGTGCTCAACCTGCTGTTCACAAATAGAGAAGGGCTGGTTGGCAATGTTGTGGTTGGAGCTGGCTTGGGAAGCAGTGACCATGAGATAATAGAATTTTCAACTGACAGTGTAACAAGGAAGGGCATGAATTAAACCTCCACGCTGAACTTCTGGAGATTTTGGATTATTCAGGATTACATTATTTAAGGAGATAATTAGGAAAGTACCTTGGGAAACAGCCCTTAATAATAAGGGAGACCAGAAAAGCTGGACATACTTCAAGAATGAGTTCTTGAAGGCACGGAACAGGCTGTCCCAATGAGCCAAAAGATGAGTCGGAGGGGTAGAAGACCTGCATGGATGAGCAAAGATCTGAAAGAATTAAGAGAAAAAAAAGAGGATATGGGAAAAGTGCCTTTGGAAGGAGGAGCAGGTAAGTCAGGGTGTGCTTTAGGATGTTGTTAGGTCATCTAGGAGGAAAATCAGGGAGGCATAAGCCCAGATGGAACTCAAGCTGGCCATTTCCGTAAAGGACAATAAGAAGTGTTTTAATACATACATTCATGGCAAAAAAAAAGGACTGTAACAACCTCCACTCCTTACTAGATACAGAGGGGAATATTGTAACTAAAGATGAGGCGAAGGCAGAGATACTTAATGCTTTCTTTGCCTCTGTTTTCAACAGTTAGATGTTGTCTGCAGGACAGCTGGCCTTCTGATCTGGTAGATAGGGCCATGGTTCAGTATAACCCCCTGTGTAATCCAGGAGGAGGTAGTTAGAGATCTACTGAGCCACTTGGATCCCTATAAGTCTATGGGGCCAGACAGGATCCATCCTTGAGTTATGAAAGAGCTGGCACATGAACTTGCTAAGCCACTCATTGTCATTTATCAACAGTCTTGGTACTGGTGGTATACCTGATGACTGGAAATTGGTCACTGTGATACCCATCCACAAGAAGGGCTGGAAAGATGATCTGGGTAATTATAGACCTGTCAGCCTGACCTCGGTCCCACGTAAAATCAAGGAACAGATAATCCTGAGTGAAATTATGCAGCATCTGTAGGATGACCATGACATCAGATTTAGTCAACATGGATTTAGGAGGGGTAGGTCCTGCCTGACCAACCTGATCTCGTTTTACGAACAGGTGACTTGCCTGGCTGATGAGAGAAAGACTGTAGATATTATGTACCCGGACTTCAGTAAAGCCTTCGACACTGTCTCCCATGGTAATCTTCAGGGGAAACTCTCAGCCCGTGGCTTGGACAGTAGCATCCTTTGTTGGGTTAGGAATTGGTTGGATGGACAAGCTCAGAGAGTGTTGGTAAATGGTGTCACATCCAACTGGTGGCCGGTCGCTGGTGGTGTCCCCAAGGGTCGGTGTTGTGTTCGATCCTATTTACTATCTTTATTGATGGTATGGATGAGGGAGTTGACACCAAGTTGGTGGCAAATGTTGATCAGCTATGGGGTAGAAGGGCCCTTCAGAGGGACCTTGACAGGCTATAGAGATGGGCAGATTCTAATAGTATGAGATTTAACAAGTTTAAGTGCGAGGTTCTTCACTTTGGACATAATAACCCCATGCATTGCTTTTGGCTGCGGGCTGAGTGGCTGGAGAGTGGTCAAGTGGAGAGGGATTTGGGAGTGTTGGTTGACAGGAAACTAAATATGAGCCAGCAGTGTGCCCAGGTGGCTAAGAAAGCCAATGGCATTCTGGCCTGTATCAAGAGTAGTGTGGCCAGTAGGATTAGGGAAGTTATTCTTCCCCTTTACTCAGCGCTGGTAAGGCCGCAGCTTGAGTACTGTGTCCAGTTCTGGGCCTCTCAGTTTAAGGAAGATGTTGAGTTGCTTGAACGTGTCCAGAGCAGGATGACAAGGGAGGTGAAAGGACTGAAAAACAAGCCCTGAGGAGCAACTGAGGGAGCTGGGGTTGTTTAGCTAGGAGAAGGAGGCTCAGGGGAGACCTCTACAACTACCTGAAAGGAGGATGTAGTCAGGTGGGTGTAGGTCTCTTCTCACAGGTTATCAGTGACAGAACAAAAAGTCACACTCTTAAGCTGTGCCAGGGGAGGTTTAGACTAGATATTAGGAAGAACTTTTTCACAGAAAGGGTGATTTCTCGGTGAGATGGACTGCCCAAGAAGGTGGTGGAATTGTAGTCCCTGGAGGTGTTTAGGAAAATATTGGATGATGTACTTAGTGACATCATTTAGATAATGAGATGATGTGCTTAGTAATAGGTTGGTGAGAGGTTAGGTTAGGTAATAGTTAATAGCTTGGACTTGATGATCTCTATGGTCTTTTCCCACCTTATAAATTCTGTGATTCTGAGCCCACACTGGAGCAGGATTACCTGATAGGATTTGTGGCCTGTGAGGGACCCACAATGAAGTCACCTGTACCTGAAGGACTGCACCTCATTGTCCTGGTGTCAATTAAGACAGAGTATGAATTAAATTCAGAAATACTTGAATAATGTATAGAGAGAAATAAGAACTTTACTAGGAGAAAGGAAAAAAATTAATATAACAAATATATATGTATATATATTTTTTGAACAGCAACGATAACAATATCAACAACAATGGAACAATGATGACTGTAGATAGCTGGCAAAAAACAAACACAGGGAGGGTCAAGTTTGAGGGAGACCAGGGCACCACCGGGATTCCAGGGGCAGGGGAATAGGGTTCAGGGTAGGCAAATTAGTGGAGTAACAGCCAGCGATCCTTTTCTGAAATGTCCAAGGGGCTCCAGGGAGATCCAGAGGTCAGCAGGGGGTGAGCTGTACTGAGATGAAGAGTCAAGGTCCATGTGGTCCAGGGCAAAATGGCAGAGGTAGAGATCAGAGTTAAAAGTGAGGCTTCCTCAGTCCAGAAGATCCATGAGCACCCTTCTGTGAGGCCCGGCAGCTGTATTTGTAGGGCCTCAGCCCCTCCCCTAATCACATGCCTTGCTAGGAAGGGAAGATAAGAAAAAAAGAATCCTCCATTGTTTGTCTGGTAAAAAGGAGAAAGCCCCTCCCCATACCACATGCCTTACAGGGGAGGGAAGGGGAGATAAGAAAGGAACCTTATTGTCTCTTCCATAGAAAACGAGAAAAGTTTTTCAATACAACAATAGGGCTCTCCCCAGTAGCACTCATGGAAAAGTAACCCATGTGGCAGCAGTGTCTGAAGAACTGTTGCCCATGGGGTGAGATCACACTGGAGCAGTTTGTGAAGGACTGTCTCCCATGGAAGGAACACCATGGGAAGCAGGAGAAGGACTCCTCTTCCCTGAGCAGCAGCAAAACTAACTGACTGTAACCCTCATTCCCTGTCTCCCTATACCGCTGGGGTGGAGGAGGTAGGTCTTGGAAGGAGTAGGGTAGGGGGAAGGTGTCTTTAAGATTTATTTGACTTCTCATTCTCCTGCTCTGATTCTGTTAGTAATAAATTCAATTAATATCTCCACTTTGAGTCTGTTTTACCTATGACGTTGTTCAGTAAGGGATATCTCATGGTCCTTAACTCACAAACCCCTTTGTTTGTGTTTTCTCTCCTCTGTCAGTTTGCAGAAGGGAGTGAGAAAGTGGCTTTAGTGGGTCCCTGACATCCAGCCAGAGTTAAACCACTACAATCCTAAACCAGTGCTAGGTGCTGCATAGATTAACATAGTAGTGGACACCTTTTTGGCACCTAAACGAACATCAGCTGCCATTTGGAACCATAAGGTGAATACCTAAGATCTGCTTTACAAAGTGAGGAGCAGAGCAGAGAATTAATCTCAGTTTTCTCCTTGGGAGGATGTATCAAGTGAAAACCCTTAGGGGTCTCTCCTAGATCATGTATCTTTCAACATAGCCATAATTACCTGGACAGAGAGCAGCTAACAGAAAAATGGAGCATGCTAAGATTCATAAATTATTAAACACAGCAAGAAAAAGAAATTTCCTCTCTGTTAGAGGTATCTCACAGAATTGACTGAATTCAAAAACAATACAGTAAAGCTAAAAATGGTATAGGGAGGGATGACAGTAACAATTAAAAGTGTGGAATTACTTCAATACAACAGATAACTAAATAGACAAGGACTGTTCAGTTTGAGAAAGAAATTAAGTGGGGTATGAATGATTTCTGGAAAAAAATCTTTGGCAGAGAAAAGATTATATTGGAAAACAATTTGCTGTTTCTACTAATGCAAGAACTAGGAGAAAACACATGAAACTGGCAGGGGTTAGGTTGAACATGAACAAAAAAAGGGATTGCCTTCATGGTAGACAAGTTGTGGAACTCTATCCCTGAAGTTATTGTGGATATTGAAAGATTACCTCAGCTGAGAAAAGTAATTAGACTTGTGGAGAAAAGTACCCATAGTATTAAACATGAAGTTATAGAATGACTCAGGAAGGCTGTCTTTTACAAGTTTATGGAGGATGAGACAGTCAATAAGGGAACTATAACTATATTCTAGTCCTGTTCTCTAGACACCTGCTGTTGGCCACAGTCAAATATGATACGGCAAAAGGTGGATTTTTTTTTCCCTGTCTCTTTATAGCTGTTTTCAGGATATTATAGGCTACAAATAGGCACAATTCAGTCTTTCAGTATAATTCATAACAGGTCACATGCTGAGTAGGAAACTATTTAAATCAGACATACATGCCTTGAGAACAAGTTGTCACAGTGGTAGTACAGAGTTTGAGTATACAGTAGCGTTTTCACTGGAAGATGATGGACCCTAGCAGGAAATATTCAGCATTAAACAGGGACAGGCCTCAAAGCACAATTAGGTAGGAAGCCCTTATCAGATATTTTCCTTTGAACAGATTGCAAAATCTCACTCAGGCAATTTGGCTGCTTTTACCCCATCAAGCAGCAAAGCAATGACAAAGGCAGGACCAGCTTTGTGGTAGAGTTCTGTTGAGTTCATTCTTGCATCGTGTGGCTCAGAAAATGAGCTTGATCTTGCTGAAGTTGAGGCTGATTTGTGATCACAGTGATTGTCCTGGAATGGAAATATTGCATGAGAAGGTTTTGGAATAGGTAGCACAGGTCCTTTAGGGATCTTCTGTGGTGTGTAGCCCCTTTGAGAGCAATTGCATGTCCTTCATCTGGCGCATTAACATAGCAGATTTGAAATTAAAATAATGATAAAGAAAAAATCCAGGCTGATAAGAAAGAGAGAAAGAAAGAGAGAAAGAAACAGAGAGAAAAGCATTCCACTTCACTAAATAACTTTGCAATTTATTTGGTGGCTTTGACAGGAAGTTTAAGGGATGAGAAAAGAAAAAGGAAGCAAGAAAGAGAAAAATCTAGTGAAGTTTATGAGTGTTTTTACAAACTGTTATTCTCCCTCCTCCAAATCTTTGGCATCGCAGGTGAAGCATTGTGTGACTGGTATCTTGACTTACCATTCACGCTCGGGCTCTGCAGGGAGTGTCAGACCATCAGTACCAATGTTCACAGCAAAGCTGTGAAAACAAACTGCAGCAGATTAGTTGGGCTGATGACCAGGTTATTTAGTGCTAACCACTTTGTGTGCCCTTCCATCTCAACCAAACAATTACCCTTTTTCATTCTTTTATTTGGGCATGGACTTATCAAGAAAAACAGTGTTTCCAAGGGGATATTTTATTAAACAGAGTGATTCATTTAAGAAGCGTTTCTTTGACCCTCGAATGCAAATATATCCTACTCTTTAATTAAAAAGGTAAACAACACAAAAGACAAATATCAAAATGCTAGTTGTCTGAAATACTTGATTGTCTGAAAGAGAAATTAAAGGCAGTTGTAAAAATATTGGAGTGTGATTCTGAACAATTGTTCTTATACCAATAGCTTGGTTGTTTACTGTAAGGTCAGTCACAAAGTAAGTGCCATTTTGTGAATAGTATTGTGAATATTATCGTGAATAGTCTTTAAATTAAGATATAAAAAAGATGAGATAGATATGTACTTCAAAGCTGAACATTTGTCTCTCCATTTATTTTTTCTCACCTTCCAGAAATGTTTAAAAATGATTTGTCAGCTTGATTTGTCCCTTATTCATAACTTAATATCTTTGTAGTTATAAGTAATGGCAGATGAATGAAGTAGATCAGTCATTTTTTAGGGTGAAATCACAGGGAATTAAAGAAGAATTGTTACACAGCTTTTGTTAAAGGCACCAGAGCTCCTACTCCCTTAAAAGAAAACACTATGCAATGTGATTTGAAAATCACTTTCATTTTTTCTGACATTTTAGAACTATAGCACTTTCTAAAAGGTTGTCATTTGTTCTTAAGAGCTAAGACTTAGCATCCACTTTTTATTTAGTGCAGCAGCAGAAAATACTGAGCTTGCCCTGGCTTTGTTGTGAATGAGTAGATGCTGTCAAGTTACTAATGCTTCAAGAAATTCACTGAGTTATTTATTCTGCTTTTGTTGCTTTAAGGCTTATGCTCTTCATATTTTTCCCCCTGGGATTTCTGTAGAATTGTATAAAGACTGTATTTGTTCATAAGTACCAGTGGAAAACCTTGGTTCATAATATCATTATCAATTGCTCTCAGGACCAGAGTGATTTTCTATTACCACGCATGGCTATGCTACATTGTTAATATTTGTGACAAGCCTGATCCAAGATTAATAATTTGCATTTTGTCCAGGTGATTGATTTCAAACTGACTCACAGAATGGAGGAGAAAATAAAGTCCTATTAAATACTTACCTCAAACTGTGTACAAATGGTGGGTTTGTCTTCTCTGTGCAGAAAAGTTGGTATAACAAATCCCCAAAAAATCCACAAGAGATGTGTACCAGCACTAGAGATCCCCTTTTATGCTTTTCCCATTTTGAAGAATTAGTTTTAATCTTTTCAACAGAGTATGCAAACAGGAAGGAGAGGCTACCTCAGGAAGAAAGTCGTTAAAGAGGTGTATTGAAATCCATTCCTAGGCTGCATAAATATCACTGCATTTAATTCCTCCGTTTTTAGACATTCCTCACTCAAGTTATTTTTACTCATCAAATTCACACTTCATACCTTTAAAGGGAGATTGAAGAAAAGATTCTTGCTTAAGGCTGTCTTAATGAACCTGAGATGCAAAGTCTAATTTTAAAAGATAGATACTTTGACAGCACTTTCAAAGCCGATCCCTTACACACAGTCCTAGCTCAAAGCGAATGCTCCAGAAATAACTTGTTTATTGTTTATATTAAAGCTCACTTCAAACTATTACTCCTGGGGTGGAGAGCAGCTGGAATAGGAAGAGCATGCCTTAGTTTTCTTTCTTTCCAATGAGATTATCTCAAAGACATTTCTTCACTTCTCCTCCTTTGCCCTTTTCACATAAAGCAGAACTAAGCACAGCTGTTTGGGAGCAGGAAAGGCCAAACCTCATCTTTATGCAAATCTGTACCTTTTCACTAAACTAATTTACTTAAATCAGCGCTAAACTCATGTAGACACTCTTACTTGGCTTAGAACTATCTGATTTGCCTCCGTGTTTACCAAACTGGAATGAGTGTATCTGCACAGCCTCTCAGTCCTCTTTAAGAAAGCAGGTTTTAAACATCAGCTTTCATAAATCCTGAGCATTACAACACTCAAAGAGAACCACCAAATTCCATCTTCTTTTCTTGGTGTATTAATTTTTCACATCCTAAAAATCAGCCAAATGAATGAGGGAATGTCTATTATTGCTTGTAGGGCCTACTGGAGCAGAGCAGTCTCAGATCATCTAAATCCCAGTATAAAGAGAAAAGACTCTGAAGTTCATGTCTTTTAAATGGTAAATTTGCTGAATACTAGATTATAGTCTGAATTT
Organism: Pitta sordida; assembly: GCA_013390025.1. Taxonomy (NCBI): domain Eukaryota; kingdom Metazoa; phylum Chordata; class Aves; order Passeriformes; family Pittidae; genus Pitta; species Pitta sordida. The sequence continues at coordinate 38,871 of WEKX01002664.1, read as the reverse complement.
CAGTGTTACTATAAGTAAGTTTCACGAAGTTTCTCTGTCTATGTGATTAGAAATTACATTACTAGATAGTTTTAGGAACTCTTTCCTTCTCCTGAGCTCTACTGGAGAATGTATCACAAATGCAGCAACTCTGTAAAAGCTAAATGCATGCTTGAAATATTCTGGATGGTGTCTGGGCCTCCAGCACACTTCTAGCAGAAGAAACAGTTACTCTCTACACAATAAGGTTCTGATGACACCAGAACGAGAGGGCACGGCCTCAAGCTATGCCAGGGGAGGTTTAAACTTAATGTTAGGAAGCGGTTTTTCACAGAGAGAGTGATTGCACATTAGAATGGACTGCCCAGGGAGGTGGTGGAGTCACCGTCCCTGGAGGTGTTTAAGAGAAGACTCGATGAGGAGTTTAGTGACATGGTCTAGCTGGGGGGTGTAGGTCTGGATGATCCTGGGTCCCTTCCGGCTTGGAGTGGCCTGCTAGACTGTGAGGGAACTAGGTTTGTGTTACCGCTTTGGGATGTGCTTTCGGTCTCTGTACAGGTGTTAGATGGTGAGTTGGACTAGATGATCCTTGTGGGTCCCTTCCAACTCATAATATTCTGTGAATAAGGACTTTCCTTTTACCCTNTGCAGTGGGGAAGCTCTGGGCAACGCCGGGGGAGGGGTGTCCCTGGTCTTTGGTCGGTGCTGTTGGAGCCTGGGAAACCTTAACTTTGCAACATTGCCACACCTGGTGCCCCTTATGGTGGGGGGTGGCCTCGGTGTCGGATTTTCTTTCCCTTTAACATCCGCTGGTCCTGGGAGAAGCAGTGGTGGCCATACGCACTAATGAAAAAAGGTAAAATAGTCTGTTTGAAAAGCACACAGATTTAACTGAATTTTGGTGATAGTTATTAGAATGTGTGTAGGAAAAGGAAGAGTACAATAGAAAGAACAAAAGTGTTTGTGGGAATTGTCATTCAAAACAGATTCGACCTTGAAACAGGAGATATGTAATTCTGCTGTAATGAGGAATTTAAGTCAATAAGGAGTACATTCTCTCAAAGTCAGAGGACTACAACACAAACTTGTTTAGAATTAACATTAAAATATGTTACACTTCACAAAGAAATTGATGTGAACATTTCAGAAAGCAGTCATCAAACTCCTTGCTGTTTGCCAAGAAAAATAGGTAATTATGAACATTATGTCCAACTATGCATCATATCGGCTCCAGTCAGAACCATTTAAATCCAGTCAAGCATTGCTTTCATACATAAAACCCTATCCAATGCTTGATTATACCTCAGCATACCAGGTATGCAGCCTAGGATGTTGGCCAATAAAAATATTCCATTGTCTAGGAATTTTAATCCATGCATCTATATTTATAAATGTCATAAATTTGATTGCAAAATATTGCAGTTATCAAACCCATGCTATTTTCACTTTTCTGTCCAAATCTTTTAAAAAGCCTTTGAAATCAGAAGCAAACAAATAAACAAAGTCTGATGAAAAGAGTCACTGTCAAGTTTTTAAGTGGAAAAACTGGACACGGAAAATACCTTAGCTTTTCTACAGTCCTTTACCCCTTCCCAGTTGATGCTGCCTCTCAGAAGAGTAAAATTATTATATGGAGAAAATGGTTTAGACTGCACATACCTGGACTGAGAAAAAAATGCTTTAATATATATGTATTAAAAACAAACAAAAAGAAGCCTTACAGGCACTTTTGTGGTCTCACAGAAACAATGAATTCTATTCCTCCTACTGCTCTGCTGAGGTAACTAATTAGCTATTTTTTTCCCCTTACAAAAGCCCTTTATATTTGAGACTTATTCTAAAAATGTGTCACTTGCTGGCATGCAAGCACCAGGTCATCTCAGCAAGTGTCAGTATCACTGGGAGTCTTAGCACAGTAGAGTGACCTGTGTTTTAACATTATGTCAATTTGACCTGCTGTGAGCATGCTATTGAATTTACAACACTGACAGACTAATTGAAGTAGGGCTCTCCAAACTTACAGGATCTGGAACTGAGTCACTTTTAGTAAACCCAGGAATTTTCTACTTCCTAAAACAGCTGCTCAGCTTTACACTGGATGAGTACTTCCTTTCACCACCTCTCCATCCTAATTTTTTTCCCCTAGTACCGCTTTCAGTGAAACAAACTTGCCTGATTTTATTATAAGTATGATGGCTAAAATAGCTGTAAAAAAAAATCAAAAAATAATGCTGCTGTCAAACAGTCCACACAAACTGTGTGGTTAAATGCTTCACTTTTGAGTACAATGACCACAGCTTAACCGAAAGTAAGATTTTATCACTACTGGTATTAAAAATGGCATGTACAATCTTAAACAGGAAAATGGATAGATCAAGTAGCTTTGGTCTGTCACTTCATAATCAGAGATTCCAGGAATCTTTGAGAGACCCTTACCTACTAAAAAAAATATGTACAGTAGCTGACAAAAATAATTTTTCAGATACTATCAAAAGATGAATCTGCACAGAGGTAGTTGATTCCATTTCATTGCAGCCAGATTTGGAACATACCTTCCAGAAACAGGAATGCTTCCTTCATTTAGCCTGATTTATCATTACAAGAACTAACAAAGCTCCTTCTTGAACTACTGGAGCTCAGCTCTGGCACAAGTCCATCAAAGTTACACAACTTACTGAACACCACAAGGAATATAATGCTTCTATTTTAACCTTCAGAAAATGCCCACCATTTTTCACAACATTGTACCAGAATTCATGAAGTAATTGTCATAACATATAGGGACAAAAGATATTTATTTTTCTCAGCAGAATAAAGAGAATAGGAGGTATATTTTGAGAGCCACCTGTTCTGGTTTGTATGTGTTTTTTTCTCTAGCAGCGAGGGGGGCAGAAGGCTGCTGCCTGAGCCTCCACTGCTGCCAACAATTCAAGGTCAGAAACAGATAATGGCACCTCTGTGAACAACATATGAGAGAAAGAAAAAAAGTTAGTAACGGAAAGTAGAGGTGCCAGAGCAGAGCATGTGTAGGGAGCGGAGAAGCTGAAAGCTATGGGGGGCCCACCAGGCCGATCAGAGAAGGGGTAGGAATGTTCTTCCAGGTGTCTCACTGCTGCT
>WEKX01002664.1:0-35686 GCA_013390025.1 Pitta sordida | reverse complement strand
GTTGCCTTTAAAATGATGCTTCTCACATTAAGCTCTGATCTTGTTAGTTAATAAATAAATAAATCCTTTATATTCTTCACTTGTAGTTTGCCTTGCTTTCCCTGTGATAAGTTTTTTTTCCAGTTTATTTTTTTTCTCCGGAGAGGTTGTGTGTGAATCTCTGGCATCCAGCCAGGGTCAAACCACGACACCACCCATTACCCCAAAAATTCAGGTAGGCATCTATGATGCAGTATAGATCCTAAGCTGAATTTCTTGGAAGGGGTGGTAGGCACGTATGTACCTTCATAGCTGGTAATAGACATCTCGGTTCTTAGGCAGAGATTTAGGCATGAGCCACTCCCTCTTCACACCCACTTACTGAATGACTTGCACCTCTACCTAATTTAGATGAGCATTATCTTTTTCTCCCCTTAGGGCCCAAGAGAATTTCCCTGGGTATTTGCCCTGTGTAGCCACCTCCACCTCTCCACCTTCTAACATCTGTTGTCTAGCTATTTTCTTTAAGACCTTTGCGCTTGGGTGCAGGGTAAATTGGTACTAAATTCAGACCTGGGCTAAATAGACACCATTGGCCACCTTTCACATGCTTTTTGTATATTTTGTGTGTGTGTGTGGGCGTGAGGAATGTTAGAATTATGCAAACAGTGATAATGCGATCCAACATGTCAGTGTTCCACAACTTAGCTAAGTGCTCTCCATGCTTGATCTATCAACCTCTCTATTTTTCTTCTTATCTTTATGCAATAACTGGGAATTTTCACTCAGAAAGATATCAAGGTACCAAAACTTAAAGTTGCCTAAACTATTTTAGATTTAGCAGGAATTAGAAGAGGTGGATATTTGACTATGTTTGTAGATCTGAGCGTTGGCGAATGGTTAACAGCCATCTCAGTTTGTGAGAAAAATGATTTATGAGAGTGTTTTTTTGTGCAATGTGAGAAACTACGAGTGCTGTCAAAATCCTGACATTAATGCACAGGCATTAATCTGATTTCACTTTTCAGTGTTGATCTCTATTCATAAATACATAAGCGATCAGCAAATCAAGCTCTGAATGTTATAGTGGTTCAGAGCACAAACTAGGCACAACATAAAAAATAAACCTCAAGTGTTTTTTACTTGAATTTTGTATGTAACCATATTAAGATGCTGGATATTTCAAAGGCTGAAAGTATTTATAGCTTTTGACTTTTAACCATATTATATTCTTGCCTTATTTCTTATCCTCAGCAAATGTCAAGTGGGTGTTGTGTGGAACTGAGAGAGACCAATCTCGAGAGAACATCCGCCTTCAATAAGTGGAACGCCAAATTACACAAAGCTGCAGGCATAAAAGCAGCTGCAAAAGCAAGTTCACTCTGAAAATGAAACAATTTTCTCCAGAAAAATGAACATTAAAGTAAGAACTTAACTGAAATCATCAGGCTTTTAGAAAGTGTACTTTGTATCTAAGAGTATTTGCAATCAAATTAAATCCCTGATGCGAGTTTCAGTTTTAAAAGTTTCTATTTCCTTTTCCTGTAGTTGGCATATTTGTACCAAAAAGCCAGTCCAAATATTCACTCTGCTTCTGAGAATTATGATATACCAAGCAAGCTTGAATTTCTGAGAATTATGATCTACCTAGTAAGCTTGAATTTCTCTGCAAACTCAAGTAATTCTTTTAAGAGGAGCATATAAATGCTCTGAGCAGGATGTTTTTTCAGAGATGTAACTCAGCTCCAAGGGGCTGGGGTATCTAACTTACAAAAGAGCCCAGAATCAGGGCTTGCTTTGTAATGCATGTATAAAGTGCAGAGTGCAGGTGATGACTTGAGCTGTGAAAGTTCACATTATAAAGTGTGCACTCACACATTCTGAAAGCTCAGTCAGGTTTAACAAGAGGTTTGCTAAAGCTGTGAATCTTTCAAGTAAACCTATGGCTAATCTTGAGTGAATATTGACTAATTTATGCTTACATGTATTTAACATGTCAAGATTCTGCTGCTTTTCTTATTGTGTTACACATGGAGTGATTTTGTTTTATTTAAGCCTGGAATTCAAACTGAGTTTCATGAGGACAGCCTCCTAGAAACAAAACCCAAGGACATTGATAAATACCCTAGGATGGAAATTCCTGAGTTTCAGCCAGGTCTGGATGCAGCAAAACCTCCTTTTCAGCCCCTTTGCAGTCATGCAGTCCATAATGAGAATAAAACTGAGTTGTATTTAAGAGAGTTTTGACTGGGTGGAATGATTGAACTTTGAGAAGACAAGGGCAGAAGAAGCAAACAAATTCAGTTTTTCAAGAGGAGATGTAAAATAACTGTATATGTTCTACATCATGTAGTAAGGTAATTTCCTATGGCACAGTTCTGTAGAAAAACTCAGGACATGGTACATCACAGTATCACAGTATCACAGTATAGATAAGGCTGGAAAGGACCTTGAAGATCATCTAGTCAAACCTATAATCCAACTAACCTATCCTCTACATCTAGATCATATCACTCAGCACCTCGTCCAGCCTCCCCTTGAGCACATCCAGGGTTGGTGACTCAGCCACCTCTGTGGGCAACCCATTCCACATCCGGATCACTCTTTCAGTGAAAAACCTTTTCCTAATATCAAGCCTAAACTTTCCCTGCTGAAGCTTAGGACTATGACCTCTCATCCTGTCCCCAGAGACCAAGGAGAAAACACCAACCCCTGCCTGCCTACAACGTACTTTTAGATAGTTATACACAGCAATAAGGTTGCCTCTGAGCCTCCTCTTTTCTGGGCTAAACAGACCCAGCTCCTTCAACCTCTCCTCATAAGGCTTATCTTCAAGCCCCTTTACCATCCTAGTTGCCCTTCTCTGAACTTGTTCCAGCACCTCCAACATCCTCAGAGCCAGAAAATTTCTAGGATACTCTTTTGTCCTATTAAACTTGGCTACAACAGCAAACAAAACACAGGTGTGCAGCTGTCATGTGCAATAGTCCCACACCTACTGGCGTCAGTTGACTGTCTCTTCTTGGTTTTGGTGTAACTTTGTGGTTGCTTTGGGCCTGGCCAGGTTATATGGAGGCAGGCAGAAGGTGTATGTGGCCACACAGATGCACTGAGTGATGCCACATTGTGCTGGTTTTTCTAGCCTTGTACTCCTTATATAAACCTAAATCCCTCCTTTGAGAACTGAATCAGGACCTCTGTGAAATATCTTCCCTACAGAGCCAGCAGGTAGTCTGAACCTTTACCAAAGGGCAGCACAAAGCACCTTGGGTCGCACAGGAAGGGGAGGGAATACAGCATCCCTCTTTCCTCTTCTGGAACTCTTGGAAAATGAGAAATGCACCCAGTATTTGAAGCTTGACATAGCTTGGTTTTATTGCCTGAATTGCCCTCTGGGGAAATCTGGAAACGTCCCATGATGATCTAAAGATCCCAGGGAGACCTGTGTTTCTGGCTAAGAATATAGGTAAGGGGGGAGGTGGTCTCACTGTCCTTCATTGCTTAGTCTGTTACGTGGCTTTGCATAATTTTATTGCATTACTTAGGTAGTTTACACAGCTAATAAAGACTTTGAAATCAGATATGAAGATTTTCACATTAAATTCCAGCCTGTGATCTGATCAGTTAATAAAAGGCAGAAGTGAATATATGCACAAAATGGAATCTATTGTTTCCTGTCATCTGGAGTATGATTTTTACTATTCTAGGTGATTACTTCTTATGTTTAGCTTGAAATAGAATTCTTTTAATTGTACGTCTCTGGAGAAGCCAGTTTGGTTTGTTATTCTCGTTGAAATTTAATGAATTCCTTCCTGAACAGTTAGAAGTTGAATAGAAAAGATGTGTTTATGGGGCAGATTCTTTTACTGTATAAATACATAGGTTCCTACAGTCTAAATAGTAAAGATTTTCCCTGCAGCATCATCAAAACATGAAGATAAAAAGCAGCCAAAACATAGAGAAAGTAATTACTAATTATTAATTAACTACTACTACTAAATAAAGTACTCTATACCAAAAAAAGCCTGGACTATGTAACAATCTATTCTTGATAACTGTGGTACTACAGATACAGGAAATAGATGGGGCTCAATAATTTATAGAGAGTTATAAAAACTGTTAAAAGATAGTTAAATGCTGACATCATCTTTCACAGGATGAACAAGTGCCAACTATATAATGAAATGAAAACCAGCTATGTTTCAACCTGGGTTTAAATATTTGGAAATGAACACCTTCAGTATTTTCTTAATGTGCTTTGTTAGTTAAGTCAGTGGGACATCTGCTCCCAAGTCCCTCAGGCATTGCTGAAAGCACCCCCCTATGTCAAGCTGATGAGCTTTTTTTATGTGATTCAAAAAGCATACCAAATATCACCCCATGCTCTAAGAACTCTTCTAGTTATTTAAAGCTACAAAATTAAATAATGCTATATGCCTCACATCTCTATATACTGTTCCTCTTTCTGTCCATCTCAAATGTCTGTCAAAACAAGGAGGTCTGCAGAGCAAAGGCATCACATCTGTGGTACTTAGTCTAAAGGCATGGAGAGTGCACTACAGTGGTGACGTCAGTGTGGGTAGCAGCAGGCTGTCGTGGGAGATGCACGGCTATGTGGTGAGCCTGAGATAGGGCAGACTTTGTATTTTTTGGCTGAAGGCTGAGGAAGTGCTAAATAGACACTGTGAAGGGCTGTATGATGGATGTAGTACGTACATGATAGCACCTGGAGAGGCACAAAGGGGGCAGACCTTGACATTGTGAAGATAGTTTAAAGTATGGGTATAATAAAGTTTTACCAGTTGAAGAGGTTTTCACTGGCTGTTAACAGCCATATAGTTCAGGCATTTCAAAGAAAGCCTATGCAAATGGTAAGCTTCTGATTACAACTAAAGGATTATCAACACTAAGATGCTTACTTTTCTTGCAAGCCTAGGTACTGAAAACTCAATGCTGGTTTTAACACATTGGCTGGGTGATGAAGATGAGTCCATACTCTGATGGAACAGATAACTTCAAATCTCATTTAAACATCCATGAGCTCTTGAATATAGCAACTTGGTAACATTTTTCATTCTGTAATTATGTATTTCATTCTATTTGGTGAAGTCAAAATATTTGGATGGACTGAACTGACCTCTTATCACAGCAAATAATAGAGTGAGTAACAGCTGTAAGGTTGTCAGACAGTGTGAATTTGAGATAAAATGATAGAAACATGGAAAAAATAGCTGAATATGAAATGAGGTGCTCTGCTCATGGCTCCATTTTTCTTTATTGCAGCGGCGATCCTTGTCTTTGCCTGAAAGACCTGAGAAAGGAGGTATAGAGGCAAGAGTCAATTCTCTGGTCTCTGCATGGGAGACCATTAACTACATTGTAGGTAGGGCACCGTTTTCCAATGAATTACAAGTGACTGAAAATGTTCCCAGGTTCTGCTGCTGGACCAGAAAACAAAACATGTTTCTGCTAATAAATTCCATCATTCTCTGAAATTAGATGGCTGGGTGAAAAAGTTTCTGTTGGAAATGGTCCTGGGAATATTTAGACTCCCAAGTTGGTTTGGGAAACTTTTGTGTGAATGCTGAATGGCATGTGTGCCAAAAGAGTGCCAGGAAATGGTTTGACTATATAGTGTATGCCTATATTAGGGAAAAGGCCAAATAAGAACAGAATAATAAGCAGAAAATATCTGGTGCTGAGGATCACATCCACATTGGCATTCAAAATCTTTGTGTTTCAGAGCGTTGTACTGTTGCCTCATTCTAGCCTGCTCCTACAGACAGAATGTCCATTAGCAGTCAAAGTGCATTAGATGCCCTCTGAGACTGCTCCTCAAGGTTTATTTTTATCTGAAAGGAATTCATTTTGCACATTCCAAACATGATGTGAACCAAAGTGCAGGAAGTGGGAACTGCTGGGAGATTTGCTTCAGCAGTGCATCCTGATCTGAACTAAAATTCTACCTCACATACGCTCAGAGGCAACTGTGTCCCAGTGTTTGAGAACATTCCCAATCACAGTGTAATTTACCAGTTCACCCAGTGCAATTGCACCTAAAAATTGTGTGAGTCTTTGGCATGTTAAGTGGAAATTGGATTTAAAATTTTATTGCTAAAATTGAGTAACTCTCTGCTGCATGTTTGAACTGTCATTCTTCAAGTGCCTAGAATAAATTTGGGAAAATTTGCAAGTGGATACAAAACCCAAAACTGTTACATATAGACTGTGTTCATGACGTGTTTTAAATGCGTCTCACTAGCGTATCTGAGAAGGGAAAAGGAGGTGGGGAGGGAGAGCCTGTGAATGTTAAAAGGAAAGAGAAAGGCCTAAACAGGATTTCTTCTTTTTAGAGATTAGAAAAATCTTCACTGTAAATTTATTACCAAAATTTTCATTCCTGACTAAAACAAGTGATGTTTGGGATGCTATATCTGCAGGTCGTGAGCTTTAATTACAGCACATTATCTTTCACTGTAGGATCTGAACAGCAGTTGCCTTTAAGTTGGAATCCAAACTGATAAGGAGCTTTTTATCACTGCAGAGTACATCAGACATAGTTTGTAAGGAACAGATAGTCATCTGCTCTACCAACCTGCCTGTTCTAGTTGAAGTTGCCTCCAGGGAACAGATACCAGAAACTTTACATTTAGAACACTTAAAAAGAAAGATTCCTGGTAAATGTGATGGCATAAGTGGTATTTAAAGAAGAGCTCTGTAATATAATACCTAGATAATTTTATAGTCCCACTGCTATTTTTGTATGCTGGTAGGATATCTGAACCACTTGCTCTTGACTTGTACCTTGTCGGTAATGATGTTATGCATAATGCAGCAAAAGGAATTCTTCATTCCTGAGCAGGGAACAGAGGTGAACAGAAGTGCTTTTTACAACTCATCTCTTATGGATCAAAGCAAACTTTAAGCTTGCCTTATCGTGTAAGCAAGTTTAGTGTCCTTGAGCTTTACTATTACAGCTACACAGTACTTACCCCATAGTTTTTGCTATGTTTGCATTAGCTGAAATTGCAGTTTATAGATTGTACAGGCTTGATTTCTGCTGGTAGTTAGATGTTCAATGTGTCCATTAAAATTACATATTTTCAGGACTTGCTGTGAAATATGTGCAGAAACAATTTAAAATATATAGATATATATTTTGAGCTAAGACCATCTAAAACCCCTCCAAACCAAATTAATTTCAAAATAGTCTGTGAAGATCACAATAATATGAAAATTATTCTTTTTGTATACACTTGTTATGTCTTTATTTTCCCTAGCAGAGTTTTTGCTTTCTGTATTTGTAAAACAGAGCTTAAAAAGAGTATAGATGTGAAGGCTGGAAGCTGGGAAATGAAACTATACTGTGGTCATACCACTAAAATGAATGAGGTATTTTGTTGCTAACTACACATACATTTCTTTATGAAGAGTTTTATAGCTTCATTGTATTTTGTGTATATGAAACACAAATTGTATAAGTGATAGAGTAACTGCTTTGCAGTACTAATCAACCCTCTAAATGCTGTTTTAAAAACAAACGAACAAAAGGCAATGTAATATTTGACCTTAATGCTTTTTGGTAGGGATCTAGTACCTTATGGGTCTAGACTACATTTCTTATCTCACTTAGCTTTCAAGGTTTTTAGGGCAAAGTGTATATTCCATCCAGGTTTTGTGTCTCGGTGAGTAGTTCGATAATTTCTACTAAATCATAATAATTAGAACAGCAAAAACTGTAATTGGTGTCTTTGAGAAGAAAAAAAGTTCTATGAATCTTCCCCTGTTGAGGAGTCAATATATGCTTTCTTAAATGAGGAGAGCCATAATAGCCAAGAAATTTCTTATTCCTAGTTATGTATCTACCCCTTCCCATCAAGTCTGTATCTTACTCTTGTTGTGCGAAAACAGTTTAAATGCTTGAGCTGCTGTTGGCTTTGTAGCTTTCTAGCCTGCAGCTACTAATGTTTTTTTGCTAGTACAGCACTTCTTCTAAAGAATGTTCATTTTCTAAGAAAGAATGCCGTAGAAAAGATCCAGAAAATGCATTCTGGGTGTATTTATATATTCAGTTATGCTCTACCTTCATCTGTTGTTTTTTTGTAAACTGGAAAGATATGAGTCAGTTCTCATCCCAAATCCATGTAGTTATGTAAGAAACTCAGGCAGAATTGAGGTAATACATCAAGACTTGCATTAAAAATATGGATCCCAAAGAGCTTTGAGGCTGGAGCTGGCGTTCTTCCTGTTGGATCCATGGGCAGAAATAGCGTGCGACTGACTATGTAGAGATTCCCCATGATGGGCTTACTGTCCTGGTGCCAGCTTCCTATCAGCGTTTAGGTCTCTTCCCCAGTGACAGAGCTCTGGGTTTCGGTGTTCAGATTGCAGTACTCTCTTTTTCCATGGTGCTTATAAAAACATAGTGGATGTCTACCTACATACCAATGCTAAATATTTACCTAATATTGCCAAAATTAATGAGAAAAACAGAATCTTTACTTCAATGGGAAAATTATACTGAAATTATAAACTCTGTTTATAACAGTAAATCAATTTTTGTCTTACTAGTATAGGCTGTCTGATTTTCTTTTTCTGTAAGCTTAAAGAGACACAGATTACTCATGGAAAGTGCAGAGTAAGTTTTAGCTCTCATTTAGAATAAAATATCCCACATCTTGGTTAATTTTGTCCATGGATATCCTATTTGCTCTTTCTTGAAGCCTGTTTGTTCTTTCCTTCAGTTGACTGTACTGGGATTTCGAGCCTGTGAGCAAAAATATCTTTAAAGTAACTTATTCTTATTTTGGCACTCAGCTACTCAGACTTTTCTTTGAACACTACCTGCTCTGTACAAACAGGAATGCTTCTTATATGGTTGTGTTCTGGCATCATTAACACTTCTATGAGTTTTGCTGTTGACGGAATACAGCCAAGATTTCATCTTCACTCCCCAAAGAATTATGCAAGACCTCTCCAAGTTTTAATTTTCTTATTGTTTTTTAAAAAGTCTACTGAACATGTTTGGGCTGGCATAAACATGGGGATGCTGCAAACACTGGACTGATTATGGAAATTGTCTAGGATGGCATGAATGAAATATGGTACATAAGTCAGTTCTGGAGTCTGCAGACTTCATGGTGTAGAAGTGGTGACAGCAGCAGCAGTCCCTTTCAACTATGTATGGGAGCAGGAGAAAACATTAACAGTTTACCCAAAATTCCTGTATACTGCAGTCTGAAAAACTGTTGTCTAGATGTTTCACTTAGGGGGTTCTCATTTTTGCATTTCTTCAACCTGATCTAAAAGCCTTGGTATGTCTGTCTATATTTGTATATACATATATACAAAACATATTCTCTGAACTACCTGCTAAGTATGCAAACAGATTATAAATCCTCTGTTAAAAAAATAATTTCCTATTTTAATAATTTCCTCATAGAATAGTTATGCAGAATTCCTGCACGTTGATGCAGAAAATAAACTACAGTATGGAGTCTATTTAAGCTTAGATCTGCTTTGCACAAAAACAAGAAGTTCAACTATTTCACATATAAAATACTCCAACAAATATACTAGACAAGCAGTACTCCAATTTTGAGTGATTTTCTTCTCGGGACAAGGAGTCAATGTGTCCTGTAGTCCTGTTTTCAAGTGTTTGAGAGGTATTTGATTTTACATTTTAATAATATGGATAGATAAGTTCAATAATTGTCATTACAGTTGGGTCTCCTATATCGCAGACCCATGGTTTTAATTAGGTTCTGCAAAGCCCGGCTTCCGCATTGAATGGTAACTCATTAATATGCAAAATAGCCCCGCACCCTCAGATGACTCCCCGGGACGGTTTCAAGACTGTGTTGCTGTGTATTGGTTGCCGTGGTGGTTTTGCCAGGAGGGTGGTGAAGCGGGGAAACCCTGGCCATCCCCTGGTGGGGTGGGGAAGCGTCGGAGCCCGGGAAGGGTGGAGAAATGGAGCCCCTGTGGCCGCGGCCAGAAGTCGACAGGACCGGTGGCCGAGCTGCTGTGGCCGGAACAGGACAGGTTGGGCTGCCAAGCTGCTGCAGCCGCAGCCAGAACCGCATGGGCAGCCGAGCCACCACAGCCAGAAGAGCACGGGATGGGTGGCCAAGCTGCCATCATTGCAGCCGGGACGGGTGGCTGAGCTGCCGTGGCCAGAACAGAATGGATTGGGTGGACGAACCACTGTGGCTGCAGCTGGAACGGCACGAGACAGGCAGCCAAGCTGCCACCACCGCAGCAGCTGTGCAGGTTGATTTGCATATTCATGTTGCCTAATTGACTATTCATGTGTGCCAGGTTGCGCATGCGCAGTTGTGAAAAACCATGCCACTAAGGTGTGAAGCTGCACTATGGGAGGCGTGAAGTGGAAGAGGGTCTACTGTACTTTACAATACATTGGATTCAAAGATTTTGGAGCAGGATCAGATAGAGCACTGTTAACACCAATGACACCTCTTGAAGTCTTGAATCTATTTGACTTTGGCCATAAATTGATTGAAGAGTACTATAGAGAAATATGGAGTTTATTGAATTCAGGGTTTTCTAGTGTTACTCATTATGAGTTACAGTAACTCCAATGATAATTAGGCTTAAATAAATTAAGTTCCTGGTGGATTCCATAGTGTTTCTCTTCAGGAATTAAAGCCTTGCCCTGCTCTGATAAGAAATATCTTTCCTTCCCTCATCCTCCCTGCCAGGGATAAATGTCAAATCAGTTATAAGCTTTTATGCCTGTTTATGTATAGCATGGAAATTGCTCTCTTCTTTACATGATGATGTTATAAACCTCAGTGACACTACTAAAGTAGTGAGTGAACTGGACTTGACTGTGCATGTATGTATTATGTGTTGCATAATGATATATAGGTGTCATCTCTTTTAACCTCTGTATTCTATTATTTTTTTCCTGAAGTGTCTCTTTTTGCTCGAAAATCAGTTATGCCATCTGTATAGCAGCTGCTATTGTCACTTCATCACCTTTCTAACTTCAAAAATTGTACGTAATGTAATGTAACTTTAAACTGTGCTTTAAGAGGTAATGTATATTTTCTTCTGTTATTTTTAAAGATATTTCCTTTGTGAAAGAAACAGGTTGAGAGTCTGCTTTCTTTGATATAAGATATAGTCTTTTCACTCATTTCAATAAGTGCTAGGCCCATAGTATAATGTGATGGCTTGATTGCAAAATCACTTTCATTGGACCTAGTGGCCACTTAATGTACACCAGCAACTGTTGCAAATGAGCAATCATGTTTATTTCACATAAAAATGTAACAGAGTGGCTAAAGGATCTGGGGTTGCTTAACCTGGAGAAAAGAAGGCTCAGGGGAGACCTTATCACTCCCTAGAACTACCTGACAGGAGGCATCAGCCAGGTGGAGGTTGGCCTCTTCTGCCAGGCAAGCAGCGACAAGAGAGGAAAAAATGGCCGCAAGATACACCAAGGAGTTTCAGGTTGGACATCAGGAAGAATTTCTTAACTGAAGGCATGTCCTGGTTTGGACACTGTTAAGGGTTGCTTTCAAAAGAAAATGGACAAGAGACCGTTAAGAGAAAACACCAAGATTAATGAGGGGAATATATATATGAATATATATNCCGATAAAACTTTTACTTTGTAAACATGTAAAACAAAACCTCTAACACTAACCCATGGCAAGGTGTTGTCAAACATTGGAGCAGGCTGCCCAGGGAAGTGGTGGAGCCACTGTCCCTCGAAGTGTTCAAGAAATGACTGGAAGTGGCACTTAGTGCTACGGTTTGGTTGAAACAGTGGTGTTGGACTCAGTGATCTTGGAGATCTTCTCCAACCTTAATGATTCTTTGACTCTGTGTAGGAGAAGGTGAGGGGAAAGTTCTAGAATACAATATTTGGTCTTATTTTTAAAAGCAGTTACAGTCATACCTCTGTAGTCATGAGGAAAGGGTCTCCCGGGGGTCTGGTGAACTGTCTAATTTGCGAACAGTCGCGGGTCATTAATATGCATACAGGCCACACTCATCGCTCCACCCCCTGCCACTCTGAAGTACTGGGGAGTGTTTTCCGCTCCTCCTTGTGGGTTCTTACAACACAGAGGAGCAAAGGGAAGCATTTCTGAGCCCCTTCTGCCTGGGGAGAACTCTAGAAAATCCCTGGGCTTCTCTTGAGCCATGTTGCTGCTTTTGCAGCTGCCGCCAGGCTGCTTGCACTGCCTCTGCAGTGGGGAAGCTCCAGGGCCCTGGTGGGGAAGGTGTGTCCCTGGGCTCTGGTCAGTGCTCTTAGAGCCTGGGAAACTTTAACTTTGCAAAGTTGTGACGCCCGGGACCCCTTATGGCGGGAGATGGCATTGGTGTTGGAGTTTCTTTCCCTTTAACATTCGCTGGTCCCGTGAGTGGCAACGCTGGCCATATGGACCCAGCACAACACCACTTCCCCCTGCTGCAGTCGGGGGAGGGCATGAGGGAACAGAAACCTTCTTGTGGCACAGCAGCTGCGGCGGCAGTGTGGACACGTCCTACCACTGCCCCTTTTTCATATACCGTCATCCCTCCATATTGGCAGATTACACGTCTCCCATACGTCCTGTAAAACTTTTAATCTGTGAATGCGAGTTGGACATTAATATGGCAGATTGTTGCCAGAAATATGGCAACTTTGGAACACTGCAACATCCTGGGCTCTTTATGGCAGCCAGGAGAGTAGGAGTTGGGTTTTTTCCCTTTAACTGCAGTAGCTAGAACTGGCAGGCGTGCTTTGCCTGAGGCTATGGATATCTGCATACGCACATATGCACATACGTGCCGGCAAGTCCAGGCTGACTGCTGCAGCTGGTCAGCCAGAATGGCCTCACATGTGTCCCTGTGTTACAGTTAAAGACTTCCTGACTCCTGGCAGGGCCAGCCGGGGCTGAGGTCACCTGCTGTGGCAGTGCGGGACCGCACTGCTCCGTGAATAACTGAGTAAAGATTGCAGGAAAAATTTCCATGAATATGAGAAGACCCAAATATGACAGAGTGAATAACTGAGGTATGACTGTTTCATGAATGTAAAATTGATCAGGCCCTGCTTTTGGAATCCTTTATATCCTCAATTAGTACTGAGGTTTGAAATTTACCATGTACAGAGGGCAAAGCAGCATCTAAGAAGCACAAATAACAATTAAACCCATCAGATTAGACCTTAGGTGGGAAGAAAACAATGAAGAAGCCATTCATTAGACTAGTGTTTGGAGTGAATTGCTGTGAGGATGATAATTTGTCTACTTTGCCCTGTCTTCCCATAGTTTTCTACATCTTTCTTCATAACATTATCATTTTATTAATTTAAAAAATGAAATATTTTTCCTCCAATATATCAAAACAAATACATCTTGTTTATCCCTCACATCTTGGAACTTCTGTAGTCTAACCCTAGTTACAAAAAATATTATGATAATGAACAGCATGTAGTTGTGGATTCCTATAAACCAAATTTGTACCTCAAAAACATTTTGCAGACTTCTGTTTTACTAAGACTCCATGAGTATATCTAGTTGTAAGAGTTGGTCAGAAGCCTAGCTGGGTGGACCGTGACACTAGTCCTATCAATAAAAAATGTTCCTTTTCCAAGAAGGCAAAACTTGATTCATAAACGCACTTAAAACTCAGCTATCATATTAAATGACATCCCTACACAATGAAAATTGGTTTCATGCTGTCCTATGACTGAAGTAATTATTATTTCTCCAAATATTTATACTTGATCATCATACTTACAACAGGGTGCCTTCTTGTATAATCTGACATGTTGTATCTTGTAGTTTAAAATAAATATTTTTACTTAAAAGGAAGGTAAAATCAAGACAAAGACTAATAAAATCTTGGAAATAAAATCTTGGAAAAGCAAAACTAGTTTGAAAGCAGATTTTGTCTCTTCTCTGCTTCAATCCACTAGCAACTCAACTTTTGCACTATTCAGGGAGCTGTCTTTTGTGAGTAGCTTAGGTTTGCCAATTAGCATAAGAATGCTTCCTTCTTGCATAATGTCAAAATCACCATCAAAGGAAGCTTGGCCATTTTATAGCTTGCAAAATTACAAAAACATGAACAAATGATAATTTGTTCTGGTGTGAACTAGTCTTTTAGAACATTTTCAGAATAAAAAAATGTAAAGAAAGTTTTTGGTTTTTTTTTTTTATTTGTTTTGCTGGTTGGTTTTTTTTTGGTTTTTTTTTGTTTAATTTCTGTTGATGTTTACACAAAAGTAGAGGTGATTTCCCATGTCTGTTACTGATAGAAAATCAGCATCATCAAAGTATGTAGTGAAGATGGTTCACAGGTTCACAGGTTATTCTGAGTTGGAAGGGACCCTCACGATCATCTAGTCCAACTTCCAAGCAAACTCCCGTCCAGGGATCAGGCCCACAAGCATGGAACCCTGGGCATCAAGCCTCCCACCAACTAGACCATGTCACTGAGCTCATCATCAAGTCTTTTCTTAAACACCTCTAGGGATGGTGACTCCACCACCTCCCTGATACAGTTCACCCTCAAATATCGCGGGGCTGCGGGTCTCCAAGCGTACCGCAAAGTCCTCGCTCTGTGAAGATAGGCACCTCATGAATATGCAAATTAGCCCTGCCCATTCTCCCCCCCGCTCCTGGCTCTGGAGTGCTCTGCTGCCATGCCGCGGTGGCCCCGCCAGACGGAGTGCTAGCACAGCACTCTGCCACTGTGCTGCAGCAGCACTGGCAAAGCTTTTGTTGAAGCTGTAGCAGGGGAGTCACCGCCTCCCTCTCCAGCTACTTTGCCCACAGTGGGGTGGCTGTGACAGTGTTGGTGCTCCCGTGATCCCGGAGACATTCAGGTCCCCCTGGACACCATCAGGATGATAAGGCAGCTTGTAAAAAATACATAAGGCATGGATAACACAAGTCTTTCTGTTCACAACATGGCCCCCAGCTCCTGCTGACCATGTCCCCTGGTCATGTCTCTTTGTGCAGCACGGGGCTTGTCCCCCCAGTACCAGTGGTGGGGCAGCCAGGCTACTGTCCTAGGGGTGGGACCCAGTGGGTCAGCTGGTTTCCCCCAGTGGGACACACAGCACTGATGCTCCTGGGGTCCCAGAGGCACGTGGGTCCCCCCTATCCCCACCAGGGATGTTAACCCCTGTGGGGATGCCGCCTGCCTTGCTTGTCCTGATGCTGGGGGACCTGCCTGCACCCCTCTGTCCCAGCTTGTGTGCCAGTGGTGGGACTGTCCCACCTGCCCCTCTGTGTCCTGCCAATACCTGGGCAGGCTGTATGTGCTGCCGCTGACACGCTCAGCCCCCTCCCACAAATGAGACTGAGTGGCCCTGCTCTGGCTCTGTGGCCTTCCCGTTCCCCTCCTGCTGTGACCAGTGGCCCAGGCTCCCCTCTGATTCCCTGCTGGCAGTGGCAGCAGCAACCCATGATGGGAGGAGGGGAGAACAGATACAGATACTGATTGCTGCCCTAACACCCTGCCCCCAGCCTCTGGCTACAAGAAATGGGTTCTGCACTGTATTATTGACCTGGGAAATTGCTGCTGTGAGTTGGGCTTGGGGGGCAATCTGGAACACCTCCCCACTCTCAAGTGAGATGAGATGCTGTGCCCACCCACCACCGAGATCTGGTGGGCTCGTGCCATGACTGTTCACAAGCACAGTACCAGGTTCTGGCTGGGAAGTCAGGCTTGGGTTCCCTGCTGGCTGTTGAGCACAGTCCAGGAAGGGGAAAAGCAGCTTGTCATGGAAGCAACCATCCCCGCTCCACAGCTTCATCAGCCCAGGATAAAAAGGATCCTCCTCCTCCTCACTGATATGACAACACAGTTCCCCCACTGTCCCAACAACCAGAACACTGGAACCTCCCGCCACTTGCCCAACATGACAGAGTCTCAGCAGGCAGGATAGAATACTCAGGAAGAGACTGATTCTTGCAATGGAAGAGCTGAGGGGAGGGGGTTAGAGGGTCTGGGAGCTCGATGGGTGGTGACACTGGGAGGGGACCGGGTGCTGCAGCTGCTCCCACAGTGGCTCTAACTTGCAAAGGAGTTGGAGAAGGAGGCAGTGAATCCCCTGTTACAGCTTCAACGACAACGGCTTTGCCAGTGCTGCGGTGGCATGGCAGTAGAGCACTCCAGAGTCAGGAGGCGGGGGAGTAGGGTGATGGGTGGGGATAGTTTGCATTTTCACAACTACTTTGCATATTCATGACTACCTTTGCATATTCATGACCGTCAGTGCCTGTGCAGTTGTGAATGCACCGTGAAATATAGGGTCGTCTTTGCAGAAAAAAATCCTGTGGACAAGTGAACCCACGAGATTAGAACCATGAAGTAATTAGGCTTTTCTGTAGTATTGCTTACATTGTTAAAATATTTAAAATTCAGAAGGATGCAAATCCCATAGAATGAAACACCTTTTCCTCTGGAGGGAAAATGAGCAGCCTAGTAAGTTTTTACTTTCCCTCTGCAAGATGTTTTGGCTTCACTAATAGAGTAGTGAAAAACTTGAAATTTATACAGAGTGCTTATGCTGTTAAAGCAAAAATTGAGTTTTTATTGTTTTACTAAGGAAATAATTGCACCCATCTATGGGGAAGAAAATTAGATTTTCTAATAGGGAAGGACTCTTCCAGTTGCTTCCAAATAAAATCTGAATATATTAGTGAAATAGGAATCCTCAGAAAATATGGGTGTTTAGAATGACTGCTATAGTAGCAGTAAGTCCATCTGCTCACTGTTCCACAGGGTCTGAACTTTAGATTCAGTCTTCTCACTGCAGAATTAAGTGAGATTAAAGATATATTTATATATTTGGTATTAATTAAATTAATATAAACATGTAGGGGTCAGCAGTAGACCTAGAGACCCCATATATCTCAAATTAATGTGTAAGTGCTAGATGATTCTGGCCTTTCCCCAGAGATAAATTTCCAGAAGGGTCATATTGCTTTCCTTTGTTTACAGTGAATAAACGGGCCGAAGGACTGGAGACATACACTGAAACTCTGTTATGCTGGGAGATGATTTCTACAGAAAAGCCATGGTTATGGCTCTCTTCAGGGTCCCTCACCCTGAATATCCATATTCCTCAGTTTACTTATGATGGGTAACATACAGCGGGACTGGCTGGAGTGGTGTGTGGCTCCTTAACACCCTAGCCACTTGCGTGTGAGAGGGCCAGCTAGAGTCTGTGACTGCCTGTGCAACACCAGGCCTGGACCCACTTCCGGCTGGAGCAAGAGTAGGAAATTTTTACCCATAAAGACCTTCCGTAGGACTTATTCTTGCCATACACATTTGTGGTGTTTGTATTTTTTAGGGGGAAACAGGGTGTTTGTTATTGTTTTGTTTTTTTTTTTTAATTTATTATTCCTATTGGTTTCTTTCCTTTGGTCTTCCCTTTATTCACTGTTCTTTTAGTGCACACTGTAATCCTCTTTCCCTTTCCTTATCATTTGTCAGCTTCTTAATCTCTTCCTTTCTTTTCTGTCTTTCACACGACCATTCTTTGGACCTTAATCACTGTTCTTTCTTTCTCTGCACTTGTCTTTAAAGGCTTTTTCTTGAGTCATATAATGTTCTTCCACTTAAAATATCATCTGTAATTTCAGCTAGCATGCTTGTTTGGTTTTTTTTTTTTTGTACAACTGATTTTGTTTCAATTTCTCTTATGTTTGGCATAAATAAATTTTACAATTTTACTCCGAAAAGCCCTTATGATTAATTATGCATTGAAGGACATTCTTAAAGGAAAAAAGAGGAGTTGTGAGGGTGAAGTCAGTTGTGTTGACAGGCAGGATGTTTGAGGAACTGCTCTCCCCTAAAGCAGACATTAGCACTCTCTATGAAGATTACAGGTACCCTCTTTTGCAATGTCTTTCCCCATAGGAAACAGTCAAAGTGTAAGAGTATCTGAACTTCGAAAACACACTGCAGAGAAGCATAAACAGGCAATCAAATCCAGCTATAAAAACTTCTATACATAACACATTTGAACCCTTGCATATTGGATGCTTTTTATTATGGTTATTAAGAAGAGTTTGTGAGATTTGAGAAATAGCCTTATCCTAGAGGGAAAAGAAAATGACACTCTTTATTTGAAACCATTACTTACTGTACCACTTTGGAGGAGTTAACTGTATTGTGTAGCATGCATCATCTTGGCAAGCTAGTTTTTCACAGGGAATTTCAATTATGTTATTCACTATTTTCAGTACTTACTGGAGTTACATGCTCTATAGAGGGGATCACAATATGAACTTCTCTGCCTCATGTACTTAGCAATAAAAGTAATTTGAAATAAAGAATACAAATGGGTCAAGTTTGTTTCTGTAGAAGGAAGGAACAGAGATTTGTAATCCAACAGTGGAAAGCCTGGGACTGAAAGACAATGAAAATGGGCAGGTAAGAGCAGGTGGCCCTTTCCTAATCTTGTAACTGCATCCATTAGACGCTCTCATGTGTGCCTTTCATATTAAACACCACATTTGTGGGCATAATTACTTAGCTGTACTTGCATATGTCATCTTCAAATTCTTTAACCCCAGTGTTCTGCGTCTACGATCATTTTCCAGTTAATCACTGCAAATTGCCTGACAGCCTTTAACAGCCAATGTGATGAAGCAGGAATTAATCTATATGTTCAGTTCCAAGGGACAGATTTCAAATCCTCTTACTTTTAGCAGGTGAAGGCAGAAAAGACGGAGTGACAACTTGCTAAGACACCATTTCTACACTATTACTAATTATTACTATTATGCTATTACTCACTATTACTAACTACTAACACTATTGCTAACTTTTGTGGCCAGAAAGTAGCACAGCTGCTTACAGGGAAAGTTGAGAGCTCTCATGACTTATGAGGAAAAGACACAAAATAAGAAGCAGGCCTTGTTCTGTGGGAGGAAGATGAGTGACTGGGTTTAAAGAAGTGTCTTAGGTAAAATTTAGTAGGAAGTGCTGATGAAAGGAGGCTGGTGCTGCTAGAAGAAATATCAGTGACTTGTTTAGTCTAATTATGATTAAAAGACTCCAGAGATTTGTTTTCTCCTAATAAATATGGGAAGAAAAAATGTTATGGTACAATGTTTTCCAGAAATATGGAAGAAAGACAAACTGAACTGAACAGAGCAATATGTAGAGTAATCCCATCTACTCATAAATAAATTTTGTACCATTCTGCAGCTTAGATGAAATTAGCATGTCATGTAAGCTTGAATTTAGCTCTTACTATAGGCTTGTTTTTCAACTACTGCCTCTGCTTCTGGCAGATGTGTTAAGAAACATGGTAAAGATTCTCTGATTCAAATAATGTAGTACTTGGTGAGACATTCTTGTCAGCATAGGCAAGAATAGTATAACTTTGAGGGCTATTCTCAGTATGGGAGAATTTAACAAAGAGATTGTCCATCTGAAAGAGGAACAAAATACAGTAGTCCCTCAATTATTGCAGGGCCACATGTCTTTCCCTCCCCCCTCCTCGCCGTGTGAAAGCCTCACTCCATTAAGATAGGCAGGTCATTAATATGCAAATTAGCTCTGCCTGCCTTGTGGCTCCCCTTAGGCCCAGTGCACTGTGGCGCTGTGTCAGCACCGCCCCACTGTGTGTTAGTGTTTGACTTGGTGGCTCCCGATGCTCGCAGGCATCCTACAACAGGAAAACTCGCTCTTTTCTGCTTAGCTAAGGACGTTGGCATTGGGATGAGGCTGCCCAAACTTCTTGGTCCTCTCCCGCTGCGCCAGAGCTGTGGGCCCCACCCTGCTGTGTGTTGGTGTTCATGTTGGCACCTCCCGGTGCCTGCGGGCACTCTGAGCCAGGAAAAAACCCTTTTCCGCTTGGCCAGGGATGCTGGCGCTGGGAACACCTAGTCACTCTCCTGGTGTCTCTCTGGGTGGGTAGACCTGGTCTCACTATTCTCATGGTGACTGGTTTTGAACACCATGTCTACCCCTAGAGTGTGTAAGTCTTACATAAGTGTGTAAATCATACCTGGAGGGATTACGGGGAGTCCCACATGCCTCCAGGACCCATAGCCACATGTTTAGACACAGTTTGTGCCACACTTGATCCCCCCAGACCCCCTGCTGGTGGGGCCCCCCCGTGAGGGTGGAAGTGAGGGTGAACAGTGGGCCTCACCTGGCTGGGTTCTTGCAACAGCCCATCGCCATAGGAACAGCACTGGCACAGTCAGTGGCCAAGCAGGCACTCTGAGGGTCCCCCATAAAATTCCTGGAGATTGTTTGGGGCAGCCATGGCCACTCTGCAGCTTTCAGCAGTTGTGACAAAATGGGTTTAAACTCAGCAACCAGTGTGATCCTGGTCCCTATATGATGGCCAGAGCTCCCAGTCCCAGCAGACACAGTGGGGCAGGGCCAACAGCCCCAGTGCCAGAGGAGCCACCTAATGCTCAGCTCAACAGCCAGCAGGGAGTTCAAGCCTAACTTTCCAACATGAAGCCAGCGGTGTTCTTGGAAATGGTCACTTCTCCTCATTTTTCTTGTGAGTGGGAAGGCACGGTGATGAGCTGTGACAGTACCTGGGCAGCCACCAGCACCTACCCTCTGCCCGTTTCCGTGGAAATAATGCAGTGCTGAGGCTGCCTGGGACACTAACCCAACCATTCCGCTACTGGCACTGGGGGCGTAAGCCCTGCATTGCAGCCAGTGGGAGCAGGGTGCCTCACCATGGATGGAAACACTTGTGATATCTATCCCTTATGTATGATCTATACACTNCCACCTAATGCTCAGCTCAACAGCCAGCAGGGAGTTCAAGCCTAACTTTCCAACATGAAGCCAGCGGTGTTCTTGGAAATGGTCACTTCTCCTCATTTTTCTTGTGAGTGGGAAGGCACGGTGATGAGCTGTGACAGTACCTGGGCAGCCACCAGCACCTACCCTCTGCCCGTTTCCGTGGAAATAATGCAGTGCTGAGGCTGCCTGGGACACTAACCCAACCATTCCGCTACTGGCACTGGGGGCGTAAGCCCTGCATTGCAGCCAGTGGGAGCAGGGTGCCTCACCATGGATGGAAACACTTGTGATATCTATCCCTTATGTATGATCTATACACTGTTAACATCCATGGTGGTGATAGGGGAGAGCCTAATACTTCCAGGACCTCACTAGCACTGGTGTTGCCAACAGCTGTTTAAATGTCCTTGTGTAGTGGCAGCATGTGTCCTGCCCCCTCAGAAGTTGGTGGCTGCCCGGGTACTGTCGTAGCTCATCCCCATGATAACAGGGGTGCCGCCCCGGTCATCCCTGCACTAGAGAAGCCAGTCACAACCCTATGTCACTGCTTGAGTGTTGCTGGCGGGACTGTCCTGTGGGACCCACTGTTTCTTGGCGACACCTGGGCAGGATGCATGCACTGCTGCTGCTGCTCATAGTGCAGGCAGCAGCACCAGCAACTCCCAATGAGAGATGGTGGGAGAACAGACACAGCCACTGACCGCAGCCATGCCAGGCTCTCATAAGAGAAACGAAGTGATGTGACCATTTGCTAGCACAGTGTCGGCTTCCTGCTGGGAAGTGCAGCCTGGGTTCCCTGCTGGCTGTTGAGTACAGCCTAGGGTGGGTGGGAAAGCGGCTTGTCCCTACACATCACTGATATCAGAGCAGAGTTCCCCCAGTGTCCCAAGAGCCCTCAACAACAGCTCTGCCAGTGGTGGTGTGCATGGACCAGCAGAGCGCTGCCTCTCCAATCCGAGATGTGCAGGGCGAGTGGCCAGACAGAGCGCCACCTCTCTACACCAAGTGGTGCGTGGCGGGTTGTGTGGGCAGAGCGCCGCCTCTCTGCTCTGAGCAGTGGGGGCAGGCCGGCAGACCAGTGCGCTGGCGGTCCATGCGGTGCAGTGGGGGGGTTAATTTGAATATTCATGACTGTCTATCTTTGCAGATTAATGACTATCAGTTAAAGCAGGTGTAGTCACAAATGCACCTTGAAACAGAGTGCCATTTTCATGGAGAAAACATCCTGTGAAGAAGTGAACCCGTGAGAGCAGGATTGTGGAGTAGTGAGGGTTTATTGTAACTGGTTTGGTTCTGTCCCTTGCTCAAGCCCTGAGCAATCCAGTCTCACTAACTTTAGCATATTTGCTGAAGGAACTGTATTTCCTACAAAAGGAAAGCAAGTTTTTGGAGGTTCTGTCAACAATGTAAATTACTTTCCAGTTTTAATTACTGTGAGGAAAAAATAGTAGAACTAAGACATTTAAAGTCACCAAGGGTTGTGTCATAGGTTGACACTGTAATGTGTGTGGTGAATGCATATTTGTATTTTGTGTTCCATATTACTCTTTTGGGCCGTGCTGTGTGTAGCACCTTTTTCCCCCTCAGTGACGATGGTAGATCCCAGAAAGGGGAATGATGCATTGCAGGAGCAATGGCGGCAGTTCTGAAAGTAGCAGTGGTGGTCCCTGCGGCTCAGCAGCACAGCGTGGTGGCTATCGGAACTACTTTTAGTTTTCTGGCTTTCCCTGGAGAATCAGAGGAACTGGATTCTTTTCCACAGACATATCTGAACTGGGAAAATCTCAGCCATTTGCTTCAGGAGGCTTCACATCTAGCCAGGAACTTGGTTCTGATCCCTTTCCCCCTGCTCTTTCCGGTCCAGGGGAGGAAAACTGAATAGAGATTAACTAACAGGTTTTATTCTTTTGTTGTTCCAAAGCTCTCTGGAACAGGGCTTTCAGTTATAAATCTGTGTATTTGAGTTAATAAATAATTTTCTTCTTTTTTTCTTCACTTGCCTTTGAGGAAAGAAATTATTCTATTGAATTTGGTGGGGGAGGGGAAAATAATGCCAGAATCTTACTCCAAACTCCCACAGGTTGGTGTCCAAAACCTCTAAGGAAAGCTGTTAATAGTTTATATAGTTTCAGATTATAAAACTGCAGTATATCCGCAATGCATTGCAACCCCTCCATTGCTACCTTGTTGATTTGCGAGGAAAATTTCTTGCAATTTTCTTCAGCCATTTGCGAAGTACCCAGGCTGATGCATGCGCAGTGCCTCTGCTCTGCCGAGGGGCGGTGCCACAGCTCCCTGTGGGGCAGGACTGGCCCGGCCACGTGGTGAGGGCCAGGAGTCACGCTGTCCCCTGTTATTCTAAGCACAGCTGGGGACTTACACCCCCTAGCTGCATGTTACTGTTCCCATGGCTACAGGCGGAGAAGGCAAGTGCCCCAGGAAAGTGGGGTTGGCCGTGGCAGCCAGCAGGACATGCTCACTCCGCTGCTGCAGTTGCAGTCTACCCACGCTGTGCGAGGCCAGGACGCAGTGCGGGGCTGGGACATGGCACGGGGCTGGGATGTGGAGCCGGGATATGGCTTGGGGTCAAGATGCGGCAGGCATGAACACCAGGGTGGGGGAGTAGAGGTCTGGGGTTTGGGCTGCAAGCACACCCAGTCGCAGCAGCCCGGGGAAGCCCAGGGACTCTCAGGGAAGTGTCCCAAGTCAGAGTGCACTCAGAAATGCTCAGAAATGCCTTTGCTCCCCTGTGCTGAGAAAACCCGTGGGGAGGAACGGAGAAGTGTCCGCAGTGCTCCGAAGTGGCGGGGGGTGGAGCAATGAGCATGGCCTGCATGCATACTAATGAGCTGCATGTGTTTGTGAATTTGACATTCTGCAGGAGCCCTGGCATGACCTGTTCCTCATAAATGAGGGGTTATAACTGTACAACTATAAAATGCAATTATTACATAGTGTGTTATTTTGCATCCTACTTGAGATTATTATTCTTCAATTATTTTGCTTTTAAAATCTATATAAACATAGAACATATTCCTATGGAAAATCACATTCTAAAACATGGGGATATTTAACTTCTCTGACATTTAAATTGAGAATTTTTTCAAGGCTGTCCCATGGGTTTTGGAGATGCAAGGAGCTCTAGTACTCAAGTTCTGTAACAGGGACTGAAAATATCAACGTAAAGGCATGTTAGAAAACACAGTAGGTAAAATTATTTCTTTAAGGAATATGTGACAGATGCTACCAAAAAAATAATTTAGAGAACTTATTCTCTTCATGGGCTACAGAATCAGCCAGACCCTCAGCATTTGTTTCTGCTACCTGGCTGCACACATGAAATAATGTTCTCAGTTAATGCTGCTGAGTAGAAGAAAGTTTCTTCCACAGAAATGTCCAATTCCATTCCTGTGGTTCCTCTCAGCTTTTATTTGGTATTCATTTTGTTGCCCTTGGGAATTATAAGAAGATGCTGAGCATCTGTATTGCTGATCCTAAGGCTTTGGGTATGTTACTGTGTAGCTTAATGTAAAACATTCTGTGGCAAAAAAACAAAGGAGGAAACAGAAAAGCTCTAAGTATAGACAATGTTATTTCAGACGTTTTAGAATCAGATGAACTGAGAAACAAAGCACACACATATACATGCAATCCTCATCTCTCATTTTTGTGTCAAATTATCCTCTGCCTATGAGAAAAACAGAATCTGTTAACAACTGACCTGTTGCTCAGCTAGCTATAAAAAAATCATTAACCTATTATGATGCACACATGCTGTTCCACCTGGCAGGAAGATGTTTCAATTTTAGTTTTTGACAAAGATTTGAAGAAAGCAAGCATGCTCAACAGGAGGAAAATCAACTGAGAATGAATTAGAACTCCATGGGTTTTTTTTAAAGATCATTAAAAAGATCCTTAATGAAAGAAGCTGAGTAAAGTGTCACAGAAAGAAACAGAGTTATGGAGGACCTTGAGTACATTTGAGAGAGAACAATGACATCCTTATGTTTCAAAATGAAGTAAGAATGCGGAGGGGCTGGGCTGAGAATGCTGGAATAGTGAGGCTTTATGAGGAGGGCTGTTTTGTCCCAGAGCAACCTTTTCTCTTGCCCTGGAAAAGCTTAAGCCTACTAGAGGTGTATAACACATTTCTCCATCCTGTGGCAGACAGCTATCATAATTCAAGGTCCCATTTAATCTTTTCTAGTTAGATTATTTCTTTCCTTGTGTTTGCAGTTGATACAAAGCTGGGGAAGAAGGATGATACATCAGAGGATTGTTGCAACTTTCAGAGAGATCTGTACAGGCTGGACAACTGAGTCAAAGAAATCTCATGAAGTCCAGCCATGGAAAAGGAGGAGTCCCTCTTCTGGAAAGATATAACCAACCCCAAGCACCAGTATGGACTGGGAAGTGACTGTCTGGAAGGAAGCTCCACAGAGTCCTGGTGAACAAGTTCAACATGAGCTAGTAACATGCCCTTGGAGCTGGAAGGGCCAATGGTATTCTGAGCTGCAATAGCCAGAGCACTGCCAGCAAGTCAAGACAGGTGATCTTCCCCCTCTGCTCAGCAGTGCTGAGGCCTCAATTGGATTGCTCTGTCCCTTTCTGGGCTTCCCAGTCCCTAGAAATGAAGAGAGGTGCATTAGGATATATGATAAGCCATTAGAATTTGGTGATGTACAGAGATTGCCACTGCAAGGTGCAAAATGGTCAGAACTCGGGGAATAGACAAGTAAATCAATTCCAAATGATTTGGAATAAAATCAAATGTTTATATAATCTGAGAAGCTGAAAGAATCTCTGGGGCACAACTAGAGAGTGGTGAAAGTAATTAATTTTCACTTACAAACTACAGGAGGAGCAGAAAAAGTCCACAAGATGTACTTCTGGCTCAGGAACATCTGTATCATCTCTGAAAGAAAGTCGGCTTCTCATTTCCCAGACAAAGTATAGGCGTTTTAAATAAAATTTGAGTCATAGCCCCCCCACATACACACACTTTTTAAAGCCTGAAATCTTTAACTGTAAGGCAGTAAAAAGGACTAGGTAAACCCCAGGATTTTGTTGCGAGCTAAATGGACTTGGTATGTGAATTAATTGCATGAGCAAATAGCAATCTGACAAATAAACTCTTGGAAACAGTAAGATTAAAAAATAGCGTGTTGGTTCAGAAGCTATGTATAATAGCATAAAAAAGGTGTCAAACTTTCAAGAGAAGACACAAAGTAGAATTGATCTTACTTATTAAGGGTAGAGATATTCTCAATAAACTACAGAACAGAGATAAAAAGGCCAAACTTGTCCATGAGTCATACCAAAAAAGCACTCCATTCACCTGAAGTTTAAAGAGTTTAAAGAAGGCAGCTTGTAAGGTTCAATGAAGAGCAAGCATGCACACTTGCTTGTCACTGTATTGAATATATAACTTTGCATATGCAGGGACCCCAAAGAATTAAATAACTGTATTGAAAGGAATATTTGCCACTACCTACAAAGGCAAAAATACTGGAAAGCATGTTTAATTTAAAATCCTTCACTAAGCTTGATAAATGGGAGAGTTTTGGCATGTATCACGAGGAAATCTTTTTGCATCTTTGCCTGTTCAATCCCTGCTTAAAAATATGTTATTTTTCAAACTGCCTATTTGTTTATACTTTGATCCTGAGGTGTGTCACCAAAATATGTTGAAAGAAAGTTTGACTTCACAACAGCTATTAAGTCTGGCAGTATTTTACACTGTGAGGCAACAGTTCAAAATGTGATAAGAAAGAATGAGCAACTTTGGAAATTTTCAGACTATGGGAATAAAAATTTACAAATCTATTTAATACAAACAATATACCTGGCAAGACTAGCCCAGCAAAGACTAGAGCCAGTTTACTGTACAAGGGAGCTCTCAAAGATGTTTATTCTCGAACACAGGAGTGGCAAGCAAAGTTTTCTTATGAGTAGTGAACTAGCGAGTATGACATGTACCTGTTTTGTCTGCTAGCAATCTGAGAGTACTCCAGTACACAAGTATCTAGTAGATATCACATCACTATATTGATAAAGAGCATAAGAAGCTAAAGGTTATTATCTCTGAAATAGCTGGAAAGCAAATTAAAGAACAAACTGGCTTTGTATGTATGTATGTGGAGGCCCAATACAGTTATTTGAGAAAGTCTGGTTCAAAAAGAAAGAACAAGGGAATTCTTCCACATAATGAGCTATCAATAAAATTATTTGTCAATATGCTCAAATAAAGAAAAAAAGCTGTGATCCTAGGGTGCTGAAATAAAAGATTTCATGTCTTTTTAATGGAAGTGAACAGAAGGAAGTGTAAGTGAACAGAAGCCAATAACTGAAATTGTCAGGTAAATAACAGAGTGAGGTTATAGAAATTTATTTATTTTTTAGGCACATATGTATGATTTTCAACTTGAATACTAATCTGGAAGAGAATCTGTATTGTAAATGCATTCACCAGAGATTTCTGAGTAAAAGGACAGCTGAGATAGATTATATACATTTCAATTTTTTATAACAGTAAATCTTTTTGGTCTTCCATGAAATATGGAATGCTATTACTAGAAATGTTACAAGGGATGAGACATACTAAAGAAATCATGGAAGTCATAGAGCATGGAGGGCAGAAAGAGCATTTGTAGAACCACTTATCAATTGAAAAGTAATACCTGAATAAGAAAAAAATTTTTTGGGAGGTAATTGTTTAGTGATTCCTAAAATACTCAAGTAAAGAAAATATTACTTATTTTTTAATGTATGTTGTGAGAATAATCCAAGTTTTAAAGAGAATAAACAAGAATACTCTACATCTTTCCCCATAGTATGATGCATAGGCTAGTACAAATAGGATGAGGTTGGCCTGGCATAACAACCATTATCTGCATGACCCAAAGGCATTTCCTGTGTTTTTACTTACCTTGGGATTTAGAAACAACATATAAAAGAAGACATTGTATATCTTCCATGCATAATATCCAAACAGGATATTGAGATGTCCTCAGCAACCTGTTTGAATAGCTGGACATAAAGGGCATTGCCCTTGCCTCCTATGTCAGAAGATTAAGCTCAACAACATTCAATCCAGTATCAGCGAGACTACTCTGCATTTGGTTTGCACTGGGTCAACCTTGGTTCGTTGTCAGATGCTCACCAAGCCACTTTCTCCATTCCTTCTCTTTCCTCACTGAACTTGGTGTTTGCATAGATGTTTTTTTCATGTTTTCTTACTCCTCTCTCTCACAGTTGCTGCACAGCATTTCCCCCTGTTTTTAAAGCTGTTATCCCAGGCTGTGGGAATGATGGGCTGAGCTTTGGCCAGTAGTGGGTCTGTCTTGGATCTAGCTGAAACGGACTTTATCCAACACAGGGATAGCTCCTGGTGTCATCTCAGAGAATTCACTTTTGCAGCCCTCCTGCTACTTATCCTTACTACCTGCACCCAATGTACTGTTCTTTCTACTTCTTTAAGACTCTCAAATAGATATCGGTTCTGAGGCTTATTTATGGAAAAGAAAAAGATAGGCCAAGGCAAGTGAACATAAACTGATGGTCCAGTAAAACGAGCTCCCAAATCAATATATATTTCTGATTATTAGCAAACAAAGTATCCAGATTCTTAAGCAATATGATGCTTCTCTGAACCAGCCCTTTGTGAGACTTCCACTGCTAAAGAAGACATCAGTGCAGGTAAACTCATCTCTAGTAGTGATATGTCATACCTAACACAGCAACAATATCTAACAGAGAAATATTCTTCAGTGATTGAGAAGCAGAATGCTTCCAGAGAAATATGAGCAAAGAAGCTTGCAGATTGTGCTTCTGCAAACATGTTTGAATTGGCAATCATTCCTATGCAGTCAGAATAATAAAGTGCCTAAGGAAGAAGCCAGACTTGGAAGATATTTCTTGCTGTTGTACTATAGCACACATCCAAGGAGACCTGGACAGTGTCATCTGCTGATACTTTGTGTAAGACAAAAGCAAAACCAACTAGACCCTTCAGGGTAATACTTTTAAGTTACAAGTCCCTCTAAGTAAAAACTGTAATTTGTGGTTGTAGCGTTTAATACCGTAAGACACTGACCTCTACCTAGTGCAGCTCTAGTTCTAATCTCAATGAATAAGACCTCTTTTTTTCCCCAGAGAACAAGGAAAATAGAAAAAAATTATGAAGAATGTTTAGTAACGACACAATGACAAGCTTAATAATTTTCACTTCATGAATTAGATCATTAGTCTGAACACAGAGACTAATGCAGAGAATAATGTCAAATTGCACTATTTCTTTTTAGAAAAGGCAGTAACTTAACAAAATCGTGTAGAGCATAAATGGATCATCTCCTAGAGCAGAAACTTTTATTCCTTGTAATTACTGTAATATTAAAGAGGATATTTATTTTATTTTCTGTGCCTTTTCATGTGCAACCACAGCAACAACATTGCAGTTGAACATATGATAGACTTCTTGAAGAAGTTTCTGCACACAGGTTCTGTTGAACCACAGGTTTAACTCATGATAAGCTGTAATTTTTGCCTGAAATCTTTGCTGCAATACACTTTGGTTATGGTAATAAGTTTGAGTATCTTATTTTATACTTTCAGAATAGGAGAAATCATTGAACTTGAAACCTAGTTTTTCTAGTGAAAAAAGCACTCTTCAAAAGTGACTCCCAAAATCTTCATATTCTTAAATGTTAGAGCTTTTTGAATTCAGCAGTTGCGAGCTTTACTTGGAGTAGAGATGTATTATTATGCCAGAATGACATACTAGGGGAAGTACATATTGATAAGCCCTTCCTTTAGATCAGGAGGCCAATCTTCTCAGGCTCCATTCGTGGCATGAGTTCTCCAGGGATAGAGTGGACTCCTCAGGTAGGGTCCTGTCCTGAGCCTTTCCCCAGGGATGACCATCTCTCTTTGTGACCATGGAGGGCTTCCAAATTTCTGAGGGTCTTAAAGTTAACTCAGCAATTAAGAAATGCTTTCTACCCTTAAAAAGTCCACTAGGCTTGTAATACAAATTCAGAGTTTTCTAGTAAAGATAACAATTTCCACACACCTCCCCTGCCCCTCTGGTCCCATATAGTCAATCTCTGTTTTAGTACATATATGCATATTAAAATATATAACTTATGTAAGTTATATAATATTTATGCTTTGCTCTTCTCCACTTTTAAATGTTTTTGATAATACATTTTTGCAACTTTTTGTGATGAAAATTTTGTATTATTTGCTCCTGTGTGTGTAAAAATATATATATTCTTCTTAAAGACGATATTCAAATCTTATTACACTTGGCATTATAGAATGCTATCTATCAAGTGTCTAAAACAATGAATTTGGCAAACAGAAAGACACAGAACAATGGCTAAAGAACACTGTGGCATATTAGGAAAAGCAAAACTTATCTTTCTGGAAGTTAGTACACCACTGAAAGCTTAATCTTCATCAGTGACTACAAAATTTTTTTTGTCCCATGACCCTTTCTTACATAGTGCTGTGGAAGACCAATTGTTTGCATAGTTGTCTGTTCATAATACTCAATATTTACTTGTAAAATTTTAATAAACCTTGTAACAATGAGAAATACATGTGTTTTTAGTGGTTCTAAGTTTAAGTTTTAACTAGATTTAACTAGTCGAAGTTCCAGGTCCTACACTTTGTCCACAACAACCGCCTGCAGCACTACAGGCTGGGGACAGAGTGGCTGGAGAGCAGCCAGGCAGAAAGGGACCTGTGAGAGCTGGTTGACAGGTCAGGAATGTATCAGGAATAGTGTGGCCAGCAGGACTAGGGAAGTAATTCTTCCCCCATATTCAGCACTGGTTAGACCATACCTTGTGTGCTGTGTCCAGTTCTGGGTTCCTCAATTTAGGAAAGATGTTGAGATGCTTGAACATGTCCAGAGAAGGTCAACGAGGTTGATGAGAGTTCTGGAACACAAGCCCTATGAAGAGCAGCTGAGAGAGGTGGAAATGCTTAGGCTCGAGGAGGAGATGTGGCTCAGGGGAGATCTTACTGTTCTCTACAACTACCTGAAAGGAGGTTGTAGCTGGGTGGGGGTTGATCTCCTCTCCCAGGCAACCAATGACAGAACGATGACAGAACACAGTCTCAAGCTAAGCCAGGGGAAGTTTAGGCTGGATGTCAGGAAAAATTTCCTCACAGAAAGAGCCATTGGAATGGGCTGCCCAGAGACGGGGTGGAGTCACCATCCCTGGAGGTGCTTAAAAAGAGATTGTATGTGGCACTTAGTGCAATAATTTGTTTGAAAAGGTGACATCAGGTAATATGTAGGACTTGATGATCTCAAAGGTATTATCCAACCTAGTTAATTCTGTGATTCTGTGGTTGTTTAGTAACAGGAGTGGTAATTCCTGAAATAAAAAATAAAAAAAGGTATTCACTTCCACATAAGCAAATGATGGTCAAGTTGAAAGGAGAACACAGCTGTCCTTCTCAACTTTTTCAGACCTTGCAGA
Source organism: Pitta sordida (assembly GCA_013390025.1). Classification (NCBI taxonomy): domain Eukaryota; kingdom Metazoa; phylum Chordata; class Aves; order Passeriformes; family Pittidae; genus Pitta; species Pitta sordida. The sequence continues at coordinate 4,451 of WEKX01002664.1, read as the reverse complement.
AATACCAATAATTCTAAAAGCATGAGATACGGTGAAAATATTTTTTAATACTTTTCTAAGGATTTGTTCTTCAGTAATTAAGGAAACAAAGAAGTGAGGTGAAGAAAAAACACCTAAGTGCATGGAGAACATCCAAATTACAAGGAGGTAAGGTGGAGTGGAAACTTAGTGCAGATTAAATGTTCTGGTATTTACTTTCCTAGGTATATGGACAAGGGAGATTGGAGCAAAAAGTAATTCTTCAAAATATGAAGCTATAGGAGCAGAGAATTAAGTCCATAAAATCCAGAAAAAGCAGATTAGCAGTTTTGGGTCATGTGATTTCCCGTTACAACATTTGAAATCCATTTACTGAAATGCAGCAAATTCTGATTCTTGCAGCAGAGATTCATAGGAAGTTATTGAGTGAGATCTGTGCTTTAGAGAAAAAATACGTTCTCTTTCCACGTTTTCCACGTTAAATACTTCTGAGGTCACAGTCGCACAGAGTTGAAACTTAGACTACTACTTAGAAGCCATTGATTTTTATGGCTGTGTATGAAAACAAAGCAGTTTTAATGCAGCACTTCTATTTTTGAGCCAGTGTGGTCTTGCAGTTGTAAGTAAAAGGAAACCCAAAAATTACATCTGAATTAGAAAAATTAAAATTATTGTCTTTCTCTGGCCCAAACTACCTGAACTAAGAACATGTATGCTTTGGGGGAGAAATGTTACAAATCTGATAACATCAAGCAGTGTGCGCTGTTTAGAGCTCCTCTGACGATGTGACAAATAATTGCCAACTGATGGTTTAGCTCCCACTAATATCTCCTACTAATTTTAAGTTCCTGTGGGAACTATACTTCTAAGTATGGACTTTACAAAAGGTACTTTGTTGTGAATATTTCAGAATATTTGAGAATCTTGTCTCTGACCTGGTAATAGTGTTAAGACTGAGATTTATAAAGAAGCAAGTTATCTTTTCTCTGAAATAAATCTCACTCTCTCTTTTTAGCTTTCTATCTTTGTTCTTCTGGACAGACTTGATCTTCCCTGCTACCACAGAAAGAATTAAGAAATTAACCCTTTGACAATGTGTTTCTTAAATGGAGCCTTCTTTCTTCCATTCTTGCATAGCTGGAACTTTAAAAGAGAAGTGCCAAAACTATCATATGTGAAGAAAAATAAGTTGAGGATAAGATTTCATTCGACCTGAAAGATGAAGATAACACCGGTCATAAAACTATACTATAGCTTTCAGTAGATCTTGAGTACACAGGTTGGTGAGCAGACCACCCCTAATTTTTCCTTCCTGAATTTCAATGTGTCACTTAATGGCATGTCTGAATTTGATCTTGAATTTCTGAAGGAATATTCTGCTCATCCATGACATCTATTCCATCACCTTGGATTCTTTTTCTCTGTAATGAATCCAGCTGGACATGACAGACAGAAAACAAAATCCTGCAGTCCAACATCTTAAATGTATTCCAGTGTTTCTCAATTATTATCTTTTTGTTAACTTATAATGATAACAAGCACAATTGTTATTTTTCCCCAATAAAAAAATTCTAATGCATGAAGATTGACTAAAATACATCAAAATGTAGGATGGTTGGGAGGAATGATTTGAAGTTATTTTTTGCTGATTTCTTTGTGTACCCCTTTTTCTAGTGTACAATTTGACATTACTGTTGAGAAGGAGAAAAGCATGGAAACAAGAAAGTTCAAGTCCATTGTGATAAACTAGATTATACTTAGGAGAGTTGAAATTACGGATATTATTTTAAATTTATTATCTATTTTTTTGGTGGTGTCATCTTAAATTTTTAGATAGCTTTTATAAAAATACAGAATTATATTTTGAAGATATTAATTTTTCTTTTGAAATGTCCTCTTATTATTTTTATTGTTACTGAATACATAAATGGGATGACTCATTTCATTGACTGGGTGAATTCAAATTATATATGCATGTTAGCATTTTAAAACAGATCTCTGCAGAACCCACTTTTATTAAATTTATAGAAGACTGGATGTGGCTTTATTTCCATCTGCATTTGTCCATGTACTAGTAACAAATGAACTGATTGACTGACTTAATCACAATAATGTCAGTTCTGTAATTGTATTTTTAGTTGTGCAATCTGTGGTGAGTCAAGGACTGAATTGTAGAAGTATGTCTTGCTATGTGAGAAAAGCTTCTTTGTCACATGGCCAGTATTCACCTGGAGGGTGTACATGCTACAACCTGAATGCACAACATTCCTGGATATGTATTACAATTAAAAAATACCACATGGAGGAGAAGGAGTGACAATGACATCAAGATTGATTTATTTGTTCTATTTCTGTTCTCCTCCTTTAGAGATGACATGGCTTAAACCTAAAATAATTGAAATAAACATCTGAGCATTATTTTAGCTGCTTTGCTCACTCATAATTTTAAGATTCCCCAGACTGTGGTGGGATCTTTCTGGCAGACAGGAAGATGTGGTCATCACTTCACTGAATATTCAACCCTGTTTCAGGGAGTGGAGTCAAGTACATTTTTTCAGAAAGTGTGAGAAGGAGACGACAATATGATGATGATGAAATTTGAGATCTTCCTCCTGAGACAGGCTTGTCTTAATTCTTTCCCTTTTTCCTTTCTTGTAAAAAATTCTTGTAAAAATTGCTGCTCAATTTTAAAGGTAATATTAGTTATTTGTTTTAAGGCTATAAAAACAGATTAGCTCAGTTAGTTAGAACATGGTCCTATGTAATAAAGCCAAGGTCATGTATTTGATCTCTGTAGAGGCCATTCACTGAAGAGTTGGACTTGATTATCCTTGTGGGTCCTTTCCAATTCAGAATACTTTGTGATGTACAACAAATTAAAATTTGCTCCAACAGTTTTTTGCCCATTTTATATTCTGGACTTAGTATATTTGAATAAAATTTAAATAGTTGCCATTCTCATGCAGAGATGGCAGTCAAGTACAGTGTAGGAGCATTGACTTAGTATTCTTTTAGCTGGTTTTAGTAGTTTTTCTTTGTTAATTAAAAAAGATTTTTGGTTTATAAGATAATTTATCTAATAACATTCATACTTCAGATATAAGATTTGAAGCTTTAAGTGAGGGTAAAGCAGAGAGGATATTTGCATTACAAAGAATAAAAAACAAATAAGTCTTATCTGTTGCTTGCACATTGCTTTCACTAAAACATTCTGTAAATACCTTCATTCATGTCTGGACCTGACACACAGTCTCTTCTCTACTTCTCCTGCAGTGAAAATTCATTTCTAAATTTTATGAGATGTCAGACTTCCTCTAACAGTGTGAAAAAACAGCTCAAAGGCTCTAAATAAAAGGTTTTAGGCAATGATAGACACAGTAGAGTATGTTATAGCACCCTTGACAAGCAGTAAATTCTGAGCTATACTACAAAATACAGGTGTTTCTATGGAAGATTCTGACTGGATAATTTGCGAACATCAGCCTATAGATCAAGTGTAGCGGAATGTAAATGGCTGGTGGAGAATCTTTCTCTGCTGGATGTGCCCAGGAAAGAGAGGATGTTGTGTGTGTGACAATGAATTTTGTTTCATTGATGGAAATGGGGATTAGAGATTACACTGTTGAAAAGCACAGCCATCACTCAGACAGACTTTGACAGGATCTTCCAATCAAAATTCTATTTTCTGGCCCTGGTGATTTAATTTACAGACATGCACACTTGCACAAAGTTTGAAACCCTATTGATGAACAAATCACATCTTCACAAACAAACCTAGCAAAAAATCTCTCTTTGGAAACGACTCTTTTGTAAATGCAACCAGTTTACAAGATCACAGAAATGTGTTTGCACGAAACACTTTGTAAACACAGTGTGAGAAGTCTTTAATTGACAATTATGGCTTTTTTTCCACCCTGATATGCTAACAAAAAAGGTGTTTTGATACTGTGAAGATGTGATGGTTTGTATTTTCCTGGCTATTTCATAGCAGTTAATGATGGATAGACATTGTCTACTCATTCCAATTTTGAATTACTAGTCACACCCTGCTTTTCTGTCACATACATTTTCTGCTTTCTTTTGCTATTTGGCATAACTATAGCTATTTGCATCAGGGTTTTGAAAGGGATGGACTTAGAAATCCACCTACTCTTGCTGCTTACTCCTTGCATAAAGTCATAATCCCTGATGAAGTAATCAGGATTTCTGCAGTGGTAAATCACTTAAATTGCACAAAGGAAGTTGCACTTCAGGGATTCTTGTCTGAAAGGATTCTGAAAGCTGTTACCTGGTGGCTGATTTCAGTGGGACCTGGAGACAGCCTGAATGTCTCACTATCAGAACTACTTTCCATGAGGACAACCAGTAAAATTGCCGTTGTTTTCAATGAAGCAGAACGATGCCCTCAATGAGGAAAAGGAAATTAATATTGAAGAAACAAAGATGCTTGTTTCATGCAAATTGCTTTACCA
>WEKX01002663.1:12677-31253 GCA_013390025.1 Pitta sordida | reverse complement strand
TCAGGGGTGACCTTATTGCTGTCTATAACTACTTAAAAGGAGGCTGTAGGCAGGAAGGGGTCAGTCTCTTCTCTCTGGCCAGTGGAGATAGAATGAGAGGTCATGGTCTTAAGCTCCAGCAAGGGAGATTTAGACTTGACATTAAGAAAAGGTTTTTCACCAAAAGAGTGATCCAGCATTGGAATGGGTTGCCCACAGAGGTCATTGAGTTGCCATCCCTGGAGGTGTTCAGGGCTAGACTGGATGAGGTGCTGAGTGTCATGATATAAATTTTATAGATGTCAGGTTTTAGTTGGATTATAGGTTGGACTTGATGATCTTCAAGGTCTTTTCCAACCTTATCAACACTGTGACACTGTGACTAGGTTAGTTGGATTATAGGTTGGACTAGATGATCTTCAAGGTCCTTTCCAGCCTTATCTATACTGTGATACTGTGATACTGTGACTGTAACTTCTCAGCTTCTTTTGGAAAATGGTAAACAACAATCTATGACTTTACTAGGTATGATTGATACTGCAACTGATGTGACTGTTCTGTCTTGCAAGGCATTGGCCTCCCACTTGGCCCACGGTAACTAACATCCTAGCAGGCATTCAGGGAGCAACAGCTGCAAAACAAAGTGCACAGCTAGTACAAATTACTACGCCAGAAGGACAGGTTGCTACTACCTGCCCATATATACTTCATACACCATTGAACTTATGGGGCTGGGACATTCTGGCAGCCTGGAGAGTGACAGTTGGAACCACCCAGCATTTTTAGTAGGGGCCACTGGAGAACGGGTCAATTCATGCCCATGGTTTGTATTGTCTTGGAAAACAGACATTCCTGTGTGGGTGGACCAATGGCCTCTGTCAGCCAAAACGATCTGTGCCCTGCAGGCTCTGGTAGATTAACAGCTTGCACTAGGATGTATTGTACCTACTCAGAGCCCTTGGAACACTTTTATTTTTGTCATTCATAAAAAATCAGGAAAGTGGTGCCCATTCCATGACCTGAGAAAGGTTAATGAAGTCATGGAGGACATGCGAACCCTACAGCCTGGCATGCCTTCTCCTTCCGTGATTCCTCAAAGCTGGGACATTCTTACAATGGACTGGTTTTTTACAATACCACCGACTCAGGAGGATTCACAGCATTTTGCATTTTCTGTGCCCTCAGTCAGTCACCAGGAGCCACTGCAAAGATACACATGGAAAGTTCTTTCCCAAGGCATGAAAAATTCCCCCACCATTTGTTAGTGGTATAAAGCCCAAGCTCTATCATGAGTGTGGAAGCACTACCCAGATGTTTTGTGCTATCATTACATGAATGATGTTTTACTAGCTAGCAAACCAGACTGTGACGGTATACCTGTAGAACAGCTTGCCAGGTAATCTCTTAATGATTTTGGGTTACAGATAGCCCTGGAGAAGGTTCAAAAGGTACTACTCTGGAAGTATCTAGGGTGGAAAATCATGGAAAGAACTCTCAAGCCACAGTCTATCCAGTTGCAAACTGATGTTCAGAGTTTGAATGATTTGCAGAAACTTTTGGGCACAGTTAACTAGGTTACACCTTATTTAGGACTGACTAATACAGAACTTGAACCCCTGTTTAATCTTTTTGGGGAGATAAGGATCTCTCTGCACCTCAAACACTTACACAGGAGTCAAAACAAGCAATCCAACCTGTAGAAGCTGTGATTCAATCCAGGAAAGCTCACTGATGTGTTGAAAACCAGCCACTTTTGTTATTTTTCTTTTTACAGGACTCACAAGCACTTGGACTTATAGGAAAATGGGACTTAACACTATCTGACCCCTTGATCCTACTTGAGTGGGTCTTTCTGTCCCACCAACCCAGGAAAACTATTGTTACACAGGTTGAAATGATTGCAGAAGTTGTTATTCGAGGAAGAAAAAGGACTGTACAACTAGCAGGGAAGAGCCAAAACCCATTTTTATCCCCCTCACCGCTGACTATTTGAAGTGGTATTAGGCAAATACCTAGTGTCATGGTTTGACCCTGGCTTGATGCCAGAGATTCACCCACAAACTCTCCTGGATGAAAAAAAAACCCTGGAAAATAAAACTGGTCACAGGCAAAAGCAAGGCAAACTACCAGTGAAGAATATAAAGGATTTATTTATTAACAAATAAGATCAAAGCTTATGTGAGAAGCATCATTTAAAGGCAACTGCTTCCCCCCACCCCTCCTTCACTTACAACAGATTCCATATTCCCTTTTTTCCACCAGGAGACAAAGGGGGAACAGGGGTAGGGGTAAAACCAGGTAAGTTGGTATTTCTGACCAGATCCAGGGTAGGAATCATCTCTCTGCCCTTCCATAAAGTTCTCTCTCTCTCTCTGTCTCACGAGAGAAAAAGTCTTTCATGACCCTTTCCCAAGTGAGATCTCGACTCACGGACACAGTTCTTCCATTCACTGTTGTCCAAGAGCTACAATACATGATGCAGCTTTTAAGTACTGGCTTTTTGCTGCGTCATAACGAGCCCATCCCAAAGTGCATAGTTCAGATCCTACCACAATGCAATTCTGTCACAAAACGTTTGTCCAAAAGGATCTCTGCCGAGCTCAGCTCCAGCAGCCAAGTGTTTCTGGGCTCCCACAAACATCTGCAGCTTTTGCAGCATGATTCACCATCTTCAGTCATGGCTTCAGTGGATACTGCATCACTGGTTCCTCTCTTTCTCTCTTCCATAGGTTTGCACCATATTCCTTTCCACAAACAGCAGCGCGATGCCAGGAATTCTTCCTACCCCCTTCTCCAGTAGGCCTGGGGGGGCCTTCATGGCTTTCAGCTTCTCCATACAGGCCCTGGTCCGGCACACTACATCTTGCTACTATGGTTTTTTTTCTTCCCTCCCGAATATAATTATTCACAGAGGCATCCCTATCTCTATAACCTTGAATGCCATGGCAGTGACTGAGGCCCAGGCAAGAGCTGAGCTGTTAACCCCCTCACTGCCAGAGCAGGAAAAATCCTAAACCAGGACACTTAGTTTGCCATTTCAAATTGCCTTACAAGGCTTTATTAACAACATTTCGGTACAGTTTCCTTCTCATAAATTGACATATGGAATTAGGCCTTGTTAAGGCTCCACTTTCTCAACAAACACCAGTTACTGAATCAACAGGTTTCCCCCTGTACTCAGCACTGGTTAGGCCACATCATGAGTACTGTGCTCAGTTCTGGGCCCCTCAGTTTAAGAGGGATGTTGCGATACTTGAACGTTTCCAGAGAAGGGCAACGAGGATGAAGAACATAAGCCCTATGAGGATCGACTGAGAGAGCTGGAGTTGTTCAGTCTGGAGAAGAGGAGGCTGAGGGGAGACCTTATTGCTCTCTACAACTGCCTGAAAGGTAGTTGTAGCAAGGTGGGGGTTGGTCTTTTCTCTCCGGCTACCAGTGATAGAACGAGAGGACATAGTCTTAAACTGTGTCAGGGGAGATTAAGGCTGGCCATTAGGAAGAACGTTTTCAGAGAGAGGGTGATCTCTCACTGGAATGGGCTGCCCAAGGAGGTGGTGGAGTCACAGTCCCTTGAAGTGTTTAAGATAAGGTTGGATGCTGTACTTAGACGTATGACCTAGATAATAAGATCGTGTGTTATTGGTAGAATGGTGTGTTGGTAGCAGGATGACAACAGGTCAGGTTAGGTAAGAGGTGATAGGCTGGACCCAATGATCGCTATTGTGTTTTCCAAACTTACTAATTCTGTGATTCTGTGATTCTGTTTTACTGATGGATCTGGTAGAACTGGCAAAGCTGTGTTGGTCTGGCATGAAAATCACAACTGGAAACAAAGTTTTTCACACAGAAGGCTCTCCCTGGGTTGTTGAACTTTATGCCATTGTCCAAGCCTTTTCTGCTTGTCATAATCAGTCTTTTAATCTTGTTTCTGATTCACAGTATGTTTTTAATGTTGTTCGCCGCCTGGAGAAAAGTTGGTTAAAACTTGTTACTAAGGAGCATCTGTTTTCCCTTTTCAAGTAGCTACAGTTATTGTAAAATCAACAATGAAAGCCATATTATGTCATGCATATTGAGAGTCATACAGAACTCCCAGGGTGTTTTATAAAAGGAAATGCATGTGCAAGATCATCTTGCTGCACAAGTGTTAAAACAACCTCTACCTCTCATGTTCCAACAGGCTCCACTATCCCATGAGTTTTACCATCAGGGTGCTGCAGCGTTACATAAACAATTCGCCCTATCATGGAGTGAGGCCGAAGAAATTATCTGCTCTTGTCCAGACTGTCAGAACTTTGCCCCTACAACAGCTATAGGCACCAACCCAAGAGGATGACATGCTCTACAAATTTGGCAATCTGATGTTACACATGTTCCAGAGTTTGGTAAATTGAAATATGTGCATATATCCATTGATACCTTTCCTGGAGCTCTGCAGAGTCTGGAAAAAGTAGTAGACATGTGATTAAACACTGGCAACACAGTTTTGCCACCTTAGGAATCGCACAACAGATAAAAACTGATAATGGTCCAGGCTACTTAGGCCATGTAGCCAAATCATTTTTATCTCAATAGGGAGTTACACATGTAACTGGTATTCACAGAATCACAGAATCACAGAATCAGTGAATCAGTAAGGTTNCACAGCACTCAAGATGTGGCCTAACCAGTGCTGAGTACAGGGAGAGAATAACTTCCCTAGTTCTACTGACAACACTATTCCTGATGCAGGCCAGGAATGGTGGAGCACTCTCTCTAGTCTGAAAGAAATGCTGAAAAAACAAAAAAGGGGAATGCAGGGATCTAGTCCACATGGTAGATTACAGAAAGCACTGTATACACTTAACTTTTTTGTCCTTAACAGATGCAGGTACTCCTGCTACTTTTTCTCATTTTTCTTCACTACAGAGCAAGGACCTTACGGCATCTCCACAGAAGGCAAATGTTTTGGTAAAATCCCTTCACACAGGACAACTGGAAGGGCCGTTTGACCTAATAAGCTGGAGAAGGGGCTATGCTTGTGTTTCAACAGGTTTGGGACTTTGTTAGTTACCTGTGAGATGTGTCTGTCCAGCAATATGGTCAACGCCATAACCAACAGATATGAATGCAATGTGACACCAACAAGATGGGCTTCGATCAGACATTTTTTTGGTTTAACAGAATTCTAACAGTAGGAACATTTATCTGTCGTGTCTGTAAACAGTGTTGTGGACATGCTGCAGTCATACCTCTGTTTTTCTGGGTTTCAGGCCCCCATGGGGTCCTGTGAATTGTTTAATCTGCAAACACGTACGGGTCATTAATATGCATATAGGCCACGCACATTGCCGAGTGCTGGGGAGCATTTTCCACTCCTCCCCACGGCCTCTCACAGCACAGGGGAGCAAAGGGAACCATTTCTGAGCCCTCTCTAACTGGGGAGGCCATTGGAGAATCCCTAGGCTTCTCTTTGGCCATGCTGCTGCTTTCACCACTACCGCCACCGGGCCACTGCCACCATACATGCTTGCACTGCCACCGCAATGGCAGGGAAGGGAGTCAGTAGGTGTCCCTGGACTTGAGTTAGCATGGGTCCCTGCCGTCAGTGCTATTGGAGCTTGGGAAAACTTAACTTTGCAACACTGCAACACCCCAGTGCCTCTTAAGGGGGTAGGGGGCATTGGTATCGGAGGGTTTTTTTCCCTTTAACTGCGGTGGCTATGATACATCCGCCGCTCCTGAGTGTGAAAGCGGCAGAGCTGGCCATATGGATCCAGCAGAACANAGATGGTGAGTTGGACTAGATGATCCTTGTGGGTCCCTTCCAACTCATAATATTCTGTGTGTGTGATTCTGTGTGTGTGATCTATGGCTGTCCCCTGTGAGCGAGAGGCACCACCTGCCCGCCCCATGGGGACGTGCCCGTTCAACCCCACAGGGAGCGTCAGCGCCGCCCCTCAACAAAGCAGAGGCGCTACACATGCATCAACCCGGAAGCTCCACAAATCACTGAGGCAGATTCATGGGAAAAATTTCTGCAAATCGCTGCAGCGCCAAATATGATGGCCTGAATTACCGAGGTATGACTGTATTTGTATATGTTGCTTAAAGGCTCATGGCAGCACTGACTGTTCCAGGGTTTGTGTAGTCAGAAATGCAGCTCCAGTCCAGGAGCTGGGATTCCATGGCGTGAAGCAACAAAAGGCATTTCTTCCACTTTAATGAAGTGCTACAGGGCGCGTGGCGCTCCCAGGATTGTCCTCCAGAGCTCATTAGTGGAGGGGGCATGGCTACAGGCAGGGTCTAATTGAATATCCATGGTTCATTATCATCACAGATTTCATGAGTCACGCGTTCTCTGATCCAGTACCCCATGAAAAGATGGGGTTTGCTGTATATAATGTTTTTTTTAACAGGTTTAGCAGGGATCAACAGATATTTTTGGATGGAACCCATACACCTCTGTGTTCTCGTTGTAAAAGAACTGTTGATTTAACCAGGACTTGGTATATACGCTATTTTTGTTGTAGAACAGATAGACCAATTGGCAATGGACCACAGTGGAAGCCTCCATGCTTCATGTGACCTTCTTAATTGGGACTGGTGTGGCGTTGATACCTTCTCAACCAAAGACCAATGTATGGATCACCCTTGCAAACGCCACTGGGATGGATAGAATGTGCCTGCCACTTGCGACACCTACTGACCTTTTTCGCACCTGTCTCATGGGTATTCCACTAGACAAGGACTTGTAGGACAACCTGTACAATCGCACAGTTCTGCAGCCATGCTCTAAATCTGGTATTTTACAGCCATTATGGTGGTGTGAGGAACTGGAACAGCAAAAGACTGAGAGTACCTGGAAGGGCCATTCACAATGGTACAATAAGTCAATGGGGCTCTTTGAAATTAACAACTTTCCAGCTTTGCCCCTACAACCCCAGGAACTAGATATATTGGGCACATTGGACATACTGTTTGTATGTTAATTACTCCATTAGTCCCTATTATGATAGTGATGGAGTAGATATTTCTCCCATTGGAATTTATGGTAATGTTTCAACATGGTGTAATGACCCACTCAACATCCAGGTTCAGCCAGGGTTTTCTCCCATTGGCCTCCCACAAAGTGTGTTCCTTATTTGTGGTCAAAGAGTGTGGGCAGGTATTCCAGGTAGGGCAATTGGTGGTGCATGTACATTTGGTCAGTTAGCAATGTTAACTCCAAATGCACCCATGATCTTGGATTTGCAACAAAGGTCGCATCAGCGGAAAAAAACTACCCACCGATTTTGTAGTGTCTGTAAGGATGATGTAGACCTTTGGGGAAGTCTAATTCCTTCTACTGGTACTGCAGAAGCTTTAGTGCAGTTAAATCATTTAGGATGTTGGCTAACTAAACAAAGCAATGCAATATTTATAGCTCTAAGCAGGTTTTGTTACATGCTGATTTGATTAGGCATGCAGTGTTTCAAAACAGATTTTTTTTAAATCACCATAGATTTTTATTGCTTGCACAAGGTCATGGAGATGAGGATTTTGAAGGGTTGTATTACATGAATTTCTCAGACCATCCAGAATCAATCCATAAAAGCATTCAGCAACTGAAAGAAGGAGTTAAGAAGCTACAAGTAGATGATGGGTGGAACTGGGTAGACAATCTATTAAGCAGATAGGGACTAACTGGATGGATCAAGTCATTAGTAAAAACAGAATTGGCATGTGTTAGCACATTTTTGAGCATTGTTATTTGCTTACCTTGTATTATGCAATGTGTGCAACATATTATTGACAAGTCTTTGAAGGATGCTTTGGTTGTTAATCAAAAAGAGGGATTTACAGGAATAGGCGATGGTGTGTTTGACCTTGATGAGAGGAAGCTGTGCCTTTGAGGTTTGCGGTGGACAAGCTTCATGGTCTAGAAGGCAGTGGAATGAGGGTCTAGCTTTGCAGTTTGACATCTTGTCTAATATACAGGAATACCTCAGTAATTCATGCCTTCATATTTGTGGCCTCAGTGATTCACGGAAATTTTTTCCATGAATCTTACTCAGTGATTCACGGAGCTTCCTGGTCAATGCATGTGCAGTGCTTCTGCTTCACCAAGGGGTGGCGCCGGCACTCCCCATGGAGCGGGACTGGCATGCTCCCACAGGGTGGGTGGGCAGGCGCCTCTCACTTGCTGGGGACAGCCACAGATCACTCCCATATGAATATCATGGGGGTTTTGTGGCATTTATAAGTCCTGCAGTACCATGAAACAGCATGGTCCCATGCCGCAGTCCCTTCCCTGCTCCTGTGTGTCTCCATGGCTGGTGCCCATTGGGGAAGGGTTATATGTAGGCACCATGGCATGCCTCAGGGCACATGACGTGGGGACGCATCAGTGCCAGCGGCTCCAGCTGCCCCGGGCCACAACGAGCACTGAGACCTAGTGTGACTCTGCATAATTCACACCCTTCTCTGTCACTCTAAGCCTAACTGGGGTCTCTGTTGATACATAGCTCCAGGGAAAGTGCTCCTGCAGCGCTGCGGCTGGAGGTACCATCTGCTTTCCCTCTCTGCCATGCCCACCCGTGTGTGCTCTCAAGTGTTTGTCCCTTTGTCCCTGCCAGCACCTTTCCAGGGAGTGCCCATGAACTGCAAGTGGGGACTGCCTGTGTGCATATGTCTGTCTGTGTGTTAATGTTTCCATGGCTACAGGTGAGGAAAAAGATACCAATAGCAGCAGAAGCCAAGCGCCAAGTGTGGTGTGTGCCCGGGGACTGCATGCCCGGCGCACCTGGTGATAGATGTAGTCCCAGGGAAAGTGCCCCACAGAAGTGGAACTGAACTGGACTGGCCATGGTTGTGGTGTGCGAAGCGCTGTGTGATGGGATGGGGCAGCAGTGGGGTATGTTCAAGCTGCCACCACCATCGCCACACCAGGAGGAGTCTTCTGTTCCCCCATGCCCTCCTCCGCCGTGGCTGGGCGACATGGCATTCTGCTGGGTCCATACGGCCACCACTGCCACTCCCACACTCAGGACCAGCAGATGTATCATAGCCACCAGAGTTAAAGAAAAAAAACCTCCAACACCGATGCCACCTGCAGCCATAAGGGGCCCTGGGGTGTCGCAGTGTTGCAGAGTTAAGATTTTCCAAGCTCTAAGAGCACTGGTGGCATGGACCTGTGCCAACCTGAGCCAGGGGACACCCACCGACCCCCTTCCCTCCCATGGCCCTGGGGCAAGCATGTGCAGTGGCAGTGGCCTGGTGGTGGCAGCAGCAAAAGTGGCAGCATGGCCAAAGGGAAGCCCAGGGATTCTCCAGGGGTCTCCTCAGACAGAGAGGGTGTAGCCTATATGCCTATTAATGACCTACTGATGTTCGCAAATTAGATGATTTGTGGGACCCCAGGTAGTCCCATAGCCCACGATTATGAAGGTATGACTGTATTGTATTTTGTGGAAGTATAGTCATATGTCCGGATTCATGGGATTTGGGTCTTGTGAGGTTCCTGCAAAACATTAAATCCGCAAATTCAGGTTGGACATTAATATGGAAAGCTATTGCCATAAATATGGCAATAATGCAACACTGCAAAATCCAGGAGCCCCTTATGGCAGAGGGAGAGTAGGAGAAGGAGTTTTCTCCCTTTAACTGCAGTGGCTACCACAGGCAGGAGTGCTTTGCCTGATGTTATGCATATGCGTATGTGTGCTGGCAAGTCCAGGCTGGTTGCCGTGGCTGGAATGGCCAAATGGGACCCATGTGGTGCCATGTGTTACAGTTTAAGACTTCCTCACTCCTGGCAGGGGCAGGCAGCTGGCCGGGGCCAGGGCTGGCCGCCATGGCACTGCGACGTCCTGTAGCACTATACACCACACTGTGAATCACTGAGTAAGGATTGCAGAAAAAATTTCCACAGATCACTGTGGCTGTGAATATGACAGCGTGAATTACTCAGGTATTACTGTATATGCCAATCAATCATCGAGTTAGGAGGAGCGCGTGAACGCAAGATTTGAACCAATGATATTACTTAGCTGGGCATATGATCAAAATAGAAACCTATAAAAGAGCTTTATAATGCAATAAAGTGTTTCTGGTTCGCATCTGCATCTTGGGACCGTGCCTCTTTTAGCCACAACATCTCATTCAATTTCATGTGTATCTTGTACGTAAGCTAGATTTGAAAAACTACGATGATATTGCCACTAATGATACTTCTTAAACATTATCTTGTTGCCTTTTTTCAGATGTGGCCTTTGCAATGGCAGATGCAACTCAACTAATCATCATTCTTCCTCAGCAGCAGCAAGTAGTCCCAGTACTGAGGAGTTTGCATTAAAAGAACAAGAAGACATGGTAGGCTATGAAACACTTTCAAGAAAGGATGATTTGAAAGTTGTCACAGCAGGGGTAATAATGAAATTCCTAGACAGATTTGAAATGTGAGGACTCAAAATACAACTTTAAATGTCCCTTCTTCCATGTGGTCATTGTTTCTTTATCCTTAAACTACACTCTCATGTCAACATGGAGATACATGCATTCCATATAGGTGAACTGGGGTTTAGCAACTAGTAATTTGTCAAGTAGAAGACCTACTTAAGATGTTGTTTGAAACAGACAAGGCTCTTGTCACACAACATGTACACATACACATCACACACAATATTGACATCTGCAACAGATATAGGTTTATACTTGAAACTTACATGTTTTAAGTAGCCTGAAACAGCTATAAAACCACCACATGTGGCTGCCTGGGCACTAGAAAAAAGAAATACTTTTGTCTTTTGCCAAGTCTCAATTGGAAGTATTTTATCAGTCTTCAAAAAGCGTATTTTTCCACTACAGGAACAGTCTAATGTGGAGAAAATTAATTCACCTAAATAGATCTGATGTGGTCACTCTCTCCACAACTTTGCTGGGTGCCTAAACTGCTAATTTTAAATTGCTCATAACATTAGAACATCAAATAAATCAATCATCTAAAGAAGTCAAGGAAAAACACAGAAAAAGGGAGATAATTTTTCTTTTCCATGAGAAAAGAGTAGACAATCATGCTGAGTAACATCAAGAAGATACACACATTTTTCATTCGCTGTAGCTCTCTCTCTTTACAACTTTATAAGCAAGCAAAGCTCCTCCACTCTCCATTTGAAAGAGTCTCAGACTGTTGTGATGTGAAGAGTGGTCTCTGGCAGAAGCAGGCCTATACTGAGGGATTTTTTTCACTTCAATAAATTGATTAAAACCTCCTCAGAAATACCTGCAAGGCTCTAGCTCTGCACAAGAATAATTCAAGAAAAACATTCTTATATTTTTAAATTAAGAAACTGACACACCTGCTTCTTCATTTGTGCAGAGGGCCCTGCTACCTGGTTAATATTATATATTACTTTAATATTATATATTATTTTATGTATTAGTTTACTATTACATATTACCTTAATATATAATCAAAAAGTACATAGACCATATAGCTGCAGTGGACTCTGTAATGGTATGTGCCCGTTGTAAACCAGTCCCAGGCTCACAGGGAGCCTCTCTGTTTTCATTTCTGGCAATAACTACCCTAGCAATAACTAACCTAACTACATGAGGAGAACACTTCAGATCTTTTCAGAGAGGTCTGAATTTATCATGAGGTTGAGGATACCCATAGCCTTGCTCCTTGGTTGTTATTATTCTCTTGTACAAGAGACATAAACCAGAGCAAGTTCAAGAAGAGTGAAAAGTCTAGTTAAGTAATAAATTAAGACAGAACTGGAAGTTTTTAGAGTTCAGAGCATTCAGCCTCTTCCCAAATGTCTTTATTTAAAAGGGTGGGTGACTGATTATTTTTTTAAATATTATGTATTGTATTCTCTTCCAGGTTTCAAAATTGAAGTTTATATAGAAGCTTGAAATATAGACATGTTGACAGGGAATTTCAAAGCAGTATAGAGGATTAAGAATCATTTGCCACTAAAATCAGTGGAAGACAATGTCGAACACTAAGACTGCTTTGTAAATCCACATTAAATTTCATCCTAGGAACTGCTGACTACTAGGTTTAATGAATATTCTCTCTTCTGAATGCTACCTACCAAACAAGGCTTTTGTACATTAGAGGTAAAAGAAATAAAGATGATTTCCTAATTACCTGCACACCAGAGATGCCAGTTAAAGTATTTTGAAGTATAAAATAATACTATTAAAGTGACATGAATAGGAAGTCAGTGGAATTTGCACTTGCCTCAGGAATTCTGATTCATCATCTGGTGTCTGTATTCTTTGGAAAGCTTTAGAGGGAGTACTACTTATTTGCACTGATCCTGAGCAAGGAATCAGTGGAGATACCTTTCCCATGAGAGAGACATCCCAGTGTGCTTGTGTGCCTGTAATTTGATCGCTGGGAATGTAACTACAGAAAAGAAACAGACTAAATGATCCCTGGAAGAAATCTCTTGCACATATGCAATGTAATGTCTTTGCATAATACATGCCTGTGTTAAGCTTGTTCAAGGCAGTCTTGGCACTCTATTGGCTGTCTCAGGCTGTGAAGAGCTTACTGAATTCCCTAGATAACAAAGGAGGTTGGATGTCCCAATTTGGATATTGTGCAGACCAATCCAAAATAAATATTAAATTTTTGGCATGTGTCCAGAAAGTAGCCAGTTATTTTTGTCTCTTCTATGTCACTCTGCCACTATTTGAAGCAGAGATCAAAAGGCCAGGAGATGATTTCTGTGCAACAGGCATCCAGTTTTTGTCAAGTTAGGGAACAAGAAATGGGATATTGCCTAAAAATACGTAATTTGTTTTGGGGTTTTGGTTGCTTTGGTTTGGGGGCTTTATTTTAGAGATGGCACCACTGATTAGCAAGCTAAAGGCTACATGATGGATCTCTGGAGGATTGCAGAAGAGGCATTGTGATAAGTAGACTTGACTCTGATCTGATTCACCCTTTCAAAATACTGTAAGACCTCTTGTTTGAATTGATGAATTTAACTCCATCACAGAGATAAAATCAAGATCTCACTTTCACTTCTATAATGTGCTGGAGTTGAGGTGAACTGATTTAAATGTCCATCATCAAATTACAACTTTGATGCAGACAACTGCAGGGCAGTCCCTCCGCTAAGGAGGAAAGTAATGCTAACATAAATTTCCTGCCTATTTAACCTTAGCTGAAAGCTTGTCATTAACAAAAGCTGCTCTTGTAGACTAGAGCTGACTTCTCATAACTTCTTTGGCATTGCAAATTCAATGCATATCTTGTAGTCCTTCTATGAGGAGTCCAAGAATTGAAGACCAAATGGAGAATGGTCTAAAAGATCTGGCATCAAGAGGATACCTAAAAAAGTAGGTGTTAAGGCACCTTTTGGTCATACAGGGGGGGACAAAAACAAAGGTCACACAGTGATCACAGCAGTAGTGAAAACCAAATATTCAGGTCCTGGACTCAGTCATCTTCCAGGACAGGAGTTTATTTTCAGCTTTCTATAGCTTTTGTCAGTTGGGCTGCAGATAACTTATTCATTTTCTTTACTAATTCACTTCTGAAATAAAATCCACTGTACTAACCCAAATCGCAGCAGTAAATATGTCAGTAGTTTTTAGGAGAATATAATTTCAGCTATGTACTATATATGTAAAAAATGACCCGCAGGCACAAGAATAGAAATAAATACTGCTAAAAGCAGCTTTCCTGCTGCAGTCTGTGTTGTTTGAAAATAAAAGGAGAGGGAAATGCCAGAACCTGCAGGAGCCAAGCTCTAGTTTTTAAATCCGAAGTGAAAAAATGTACACTTTTTCCTCTTTTTTTTCAGAATGAATAGTCAAGCCAGTTTTAAGGGTCTGGAGGGGCAAGAATATCTTCTGTATCAGCCTTAAAGTGGTCAGGAACAAAAAACTTCAATGCTACAAAATGTTTCAAATGGGGTGTATGGCAGAAGTCCTCGGGTACACGTGGTTGTCTACTCAGTAACAGCTACAGAGAGATGCAGAGCTAAGAGGTGGTGACATACTTCAGGGGCATCATTATGTCAATAGAACTGACATTTAACAAAAAATCCCCTTCTAGTGAAGAGTTATCCTATTCACAGATATACCTCTGTCCTGAACTGTAGTGCTGGGAGTATTACTTGCTCTCATCACCCGTATCTGCCTCATGAGGATGTTGTGTGTCAAAGGAGGCACTAAGAATAGAATTTGGAAGGGATGGACAAGATAGGATTTTCTTTCTGTGTAATTCCAGAGAAGCTAAAGGAATTCAGGAAAGGTTGTCTTACATTTCTCATCTGCAGGTCATCCAAACCCACTCTGCTCCCCAGGAGCCAGCCTAGTCCTCTGCAGCTGGGTAAGTGAGTTGAGGTGCTAGCAGCCAGCACTGAAATCCCAGGAGGAAACAGGCTTCTTCCTCCACCTGGGAAGCTTCAAATAAGCCCAACTACAAGGAGAAGAAAGAAGAGAGAAAAGTGAAGTGCCTACATAATTTCTTCTTCCCTACTTCAAGGAAAATCACTGCAAAGAGCATCTCCCAGTTTACTGACCTGGAGGCTTTGGCAGGAGGTGCTTCATGTCTTGCTTCATTAGTTACTGCCAAGAACACTTGTAACTGCCAAGTTAGTGCAAGGTGTTGAATATCTCCAGCTAATATGAGGCTGTTTTAGCATGGCAGGACAAAATGTCTCAAGATATGGTAGGACTGGCAAGACAACTGCCTTGGGAAAACAATTCCTTCTTGTTCCTCATCCCAGACATCACCTACAAGCAACTGTTTGTGGACAACAGACATCATTTGGCCAAGAGATTTCTGGTGTATGGAGCCTCTGAAGATCCCTTACTATTCATAGTATCTGGTGGTCTGCTGAGAGAAGGTTTCCTGCAGCTGTCATGACTGTGTGGAGACCCCTCTAGACAGAGAACTTCTCAGTGCAACCTCTCCATGGCATCAGAATAAAACCATGCAAACATGAAATAACCTAATAGACCACACTTAATAATAAGTTACGTGTTATCTATTCATAAGCCTGCTGTACTGGGAAGGTTTAAAACAAAGTCCAGTGCTATAGCTTTTTATTTTTCAAACAATGCCATCTTCTGCTGTGTGTGCTT
Source organism: Pitta sordida (assembly GCA_013390025.1). NCBI lineage: Eukaryota > Metazoa > Chordata > Aves > Passeriformes > Pittidae > Pitta > Pitta sordida. Next base: position 16,199 of record WEKX01002663.1, on the reverse strand, counting down.
CAACTCCACGAGTTAATAGCAAGTAGCAAACAGAAAAAAAAAAGGGGGGGGGGGGGGCGGAAGAAACAACTTCAGTAACACTAAGTTGTATGTAAAGATTTTTTTCTATGAAGAAACAATGATCTTGTGCACTTACAGAACTGGACACGGAGGTATAGGTTGACTGCCACTGCCCTTTTTCTGTTCAACTTCAGTCATATGACTTATAGTTCCACCATCTGCATTATCCAGGTGCAAAATGCTGGGGCAGATAGAAAGGAGATTTCCCAGCTTTTGTTTGTCCTGTTGCACAACTAGTTTTCCCACCAACCTACACTTCCTGGGGGCTGTGCCCATGAAAACACATGCAAGGGGGAATGGGGAATAAAGAAAGTGTACAGGTGGTAGCATCTGCTACCTCATAACAGAGTGGTGAGAGTACATATTTGGCTGTTCAGCCACTTCTCACTTTCACCATTGCATGAGTCACAACAGATTGGCATCGCCACAACCAGCTACATAGAGCATGTGTGAAAAGCTTGGACACACAGTCCCCATCGTGCAGCTGCCGCTTACCAGGTTAACATGTCCAGGCAGGATGAGGACAACTGTCCTGGGGTGATGTCTCATTGAGATGGGAGTCCCTGAGGTGCAACACACAGCTGTGTGCTTCCAAGCATAACGTGAGCTTCCAAGCATAACGTCTGGTGTTGTGGTTGCTCTACGCCCCCAGCAAACAGCAAGGGCGAGAGGACTGGAAGAGAGAGAGGCAAGGGAGAGAAGACAGGAAGAGATCTTGTCCAATGAGGCTGAGAAATGCAATTAAAACTTCAGATGGAGTAGTCTCTTCTGAAAATATCAGATGGTGCCCCTGCCAGAAATTTTGAACACTGTGTTATATGAAGCACCATGTTTGGGGGAGTCCAAAAAATTAGCATGTGTGATAAGCTTAGGAATTTTAAAATTTCAATGAACTTTTCATTCCTGCTCTATTTTAATATAGCCAGAGTCTGGTAAGGAAAATAAAGAAAAATTAATCATCAGAATTTCAACTTAAGTGAAAATACATTTCAAATATGCCCTAGGCAGGAATGCTTGACAATACTGAGGATGCCAGAGCAAGGTTAGTGCAGCACAATGCAACATGTAGGCATGCAGTAATTTTAAGAGCCAGAAATATCTCCTCTCAAACAATCTGAAATGCAAATGTGAAGCCTGTTTTCCCTCCTTACTTTGTGTTTTCTTGATAGCCACAGCCAGGATTCAACCACTAACTTGTCACCATAAATATATGTTGATGGATTCGCTATAACTGAGGTGCTAATCCTGACCTTCATGTCCATGTGCATGCCTTCTTTACACATTCTTCAGGACAAACTCTCTTTTCTTAGACTGAATCAGTTCTACTAACAGCCAGAAGAATGTGAAGCCAAGGGTTTCCTAAGGATAAGGTGCTTGGCATCATGCAGAAGGGTTCTGATAGTACGGAGGGCAATGGCAAAAAAACCAACCTTGTTGGCTTGCCAAAAAACCCAAAACCCCACAATCAATCAAACAAAAACTCCCAAACCAACAAACCCCAAACCCAAACAAACACAAAAATACAAATACAGAAATACCCAAAACTAATACAAAAACCTACCAACCAACCAAAACAACAACAACAAAACCCACAAACCCACAGCTGATTTAAACTAGAACTTTTCCTAATCCAGCTCAGTTCCATGGAAAGGACAAGAACCTGATTAACACCATATAACTAAGCTTTGCCATTTAAATTTCAGCCAACACAAATCTCAGAGTGCTTTCAGGATCTACTCCAGCATCAGAGGCTACAGAGTGTTTTCTACACTCTATCCCAAAGAAATGAAAATAAAAATCTGTTTTGCATGGAAATGGCATGCAATTCACACATTATTAAGATTTAACAGGTTTTGCTCTTTTAAAAATTGCTGTAGAAAAACCAGTTTGTTAACTGACATTGAAAAAATACATAGTAACTTCTTCCTTTCTTCTACATTCTTAGCTACTGAACAAAGTATATTAAAATATTTTCCTCTTACTGACTCTTCTAGAATCTTCTTGCTCTTCCCTACATACTCTATCCTCTCTTGTTTTCCTAGTATCTTCAAAATTCAGAAATATCACCTTGGTCTCCTGACCTGAAAGTAAAACAAAACAAGTAAAAAAACCTGTAGGGCATAACACAATATGTTATTTTTTAAATTAAACATCCTTACCAACACAGCAGCACATTATGGAAACAAAAATCTTAACCACAAAGAATGAAAAATGTGTACAAAAGGACTGGGTGGTTGTTTTGTTTGTTTCACTCAACGTTGCATTCACTAACGAAATGGCCATAGATGTTGTCCCCTGCAGAACCCCTCATGGTGTAGTGATTAACCTCACATAATTCATTTCACCTGGGTGTGCTCTGTGAGCCTCCTGGGTAAACAATTTCTGCCTCATTGCATCACAAGCTTCAAGCCATATAAGAGAAAGACACTGTAGGGAAACTACTGACTACTATTATTGCCAGATTTCACGCAGAATCTTCCAAGTTCGAAGGGACTCACAAGGATCATCAAGTCCAACTCCCAAGCGAATGCCCACATAGGGATTGAACCCACAACCCTGGTGCTATGAACACCATGTTTAGTTCATCTGAGCTAACCTCAGGATTGTGTCATCATCTCTTTTATTTTTTTATTACATAACCTAATTCTCCATCCCATCATCCCATTATACAGATGCAAGGGAAATAGAATTGGAGGACAGTGCACTCCCAACCTTTGGGGACTCTTGGGAGCCCGAGCATCCACAAGCACCTCACATTCCTCAATACGGGGTAGGAGAAAGAAACCTCAAGGATGAGGGGGAGTGGAAACAGGTCTCCTCCCGTGGGGGTAAGGCATCCCTCTCCTGTCCGCCACCACCCTTTCAGATGCCACCCTATGAGTTACCCCTAAGAACAGGTTTGGGGTTCTGGATTTTGGGGATCAGGAGGATGACACGGAAGGAGGTGCCCCACCTAGGAAACCTCTAGGAACTACCTCTTCCACTAAGTAAATCAGAAACTTCAATCACAAAAGGAAAAGGAGGGTGGTGNTGACAGACCCTGGAGGGCCAAATCTATCAAATAGGGGCAAGAGGGTTTTGGCCCTGGGGCTGACAAAACTCACTGACAGGGCTTTAAATTAGGTTTGAAGGGGGAAGGGGATCTGGCAATCACTCAAGAGGGCACTGGAATTGGTAAGAACGAGACAAAAACATACTGAGCAGCACAGTTGAAGTGCATGTACACCAATGCATGCAGCCTGTGCAATAAACAGGAAGAACTGGAGGTTATGGTGTATCAGGAGCGATACGATATAGTTGCCATCACGGAAACATGGTGGGACGATGTGCACGACTGGAGTGCCACATTGGAAGGCTACACACTCTTTAGAAGAGATAAGAGAGCATGTAGGGGTGGGAGGGTGGCCCTGTATAATAAAGCTACCCTAGATACCATAGAACTTGACATCAAAGATGATCAAG
>WEKX01002663.1:0-12524 GCA_013390025.1 Pitta sordida | reverse complement strand
CATCAAGTCATGCAGGAGAAAAACTAGAGAGGCAAAAGCGCAGATGGAACTCAACCTAGCCATTTCTGTTAAGGACAATAAGAAATGTTTCTGTAAGTACATCAACAGTAAAAAGAGAGGCTGCAACAATTTCCACTCCATATTGGATGCAAAAGGGAACATAGTAGCGATGAGAAAAAGGCAGAAATATTTAATACCTTCTTTGCCTCTGTTTTTAACAGTAAGACAGACTGCCTGCAGGACAACTGGACTAGTGGGCCAACGAAAGGAGTCGGGGTGCAATATAACCCACTTGTAATCCAGGAGGAGGAGTTTCTTCTGAGGCTTACCATGGGAAACCATGTCAAAGGCTTTGCTAAGATCCAAATACACAACTTCCAGCCTTTCCTCATTTCAGGTTCACAGCATGAAACTGCTCTGTTGCTGATGCACTTTCTATCATTCCTGTACAGTCATAAAGAGCCAAGAGAATGGGCTGCTACAGCACAGCTGATCCATGTTTCCTTGACAAACTAAACTGGAGGGGTGCACAGCCCTGCAGCATGTTTCATTGGGACCAGGAACACTGCAACATTCACTAGGATGCACCTTGCTGGCAACAAGAACTGCAGTTAAATCAGAGAGAGGATAAACATGGGGCTAATACAGTGATCACCTCAGCTGTAATTTTACTGAACTTCATGAACTGTTGCAAGGTTTTATATCATAATTGAGATCCGCACATCTATTTTTGTATATTGACTATATTGCTCAAACATGTTTAAATATTTTCCTGAGAGGAGGTCATATGGAAGCAATGAGGGAATGGCCCAACGGGAGGCATACCACACACCACTTTGGCAGCATGTAATGTAACTACTGGTCTTGGCGTGAATAGGCTGTCCACTCCAGCTCCAGTAAGCACTGGGGATATAACCCTTATCTTTGCTGGATATAGATTGTAGCAGAATTCTTCGCCTAGGTAAGGCTCAGCAGGAAAACATGTGAAAGATATTGAAAGGATTTAATTGCACAGCTATCAAGTCTTAGTAGGAGTTGCCCATATATGTTCTCAAAGCACATGTGGGAGTACAGATGTCTGGATCTGTGTGATACATATTTCAAAACCAGCTGTAGCAATACAAGTAGCAATGCGCATGGACCTTTATACAATAATGGAAAAAGAAAAAAAGAGATGTTTTGAAGAAAAACAAGCTGAAAGGCATCAAATAAGCTACAAGACAGATGCTATTCAACAAATTACTCAAAAGCTGGAAGACTATGAGAGCGTCCCAGTACCTAGCTGCAATTGTTGCATTTCATTTAACTGTGAGCCCACCCCAACATCCACTTACAGATGCTGGCTCACCTGGGATACGGGAACAAAACTTTGCCTTTTGGCCACAGAGACTACTGGAATTATATCATGTTCCGTGAGTTTCCTATCCAACAAAAGATTTCCTTCATGGAGGGAAAGCTAAGCAAGAAGTCACTTTGACATGCAGTCACAAGACAAGGAGGCTGTGCACAGGTAAGGGAAATAGGACCAGAATGTGAAAACATTTGAGAAAACATCAGCATTGCAAAGCAGTCTGTGGCAAGTAGCACATCCTGGAGCTAGAAGTTGGATGGAGGTGGAGGATATCTGGGAGAGGAGACTGGGATGCAGAAAGTTAAAATGCCAGGCCGGGTGGCATTTGAAAGGGCAGGCACACTGGAAGCAGGGTAACTTCCAGATTGCTTCCTTCAGAATATCATTTTCCTGTCTTGTCAGCATGAAGTTATTACATCAAAATTATATACTGCAAAATGCATTTCGACGTCTCATGGCAGGACAGCCCCAGGATGCCAGAGACAGCCCACACCCAGCCCTCCCTCTGGCATCGTGGCTGCCCTGGCTTGTAGGCATCCGTCAGCTGTGGTGGCCCTGTGCTAACCCTTGGAGCAGTAGGCTATAGGATCGGACTTGGAGAGAGTGGGGGGCTTCTTTGCATCTGTGGTAAAAGAAAGCAAACGAAAGATCATACAGGTAATACGTAATAAAAAAGTGAGGAGATGGCATACAAAACTGCAGACACACTTGAAATCAAGGGTACCTTGATGCTACAGGCTCAGGTGTCCCCTCCCTTCCTCATCTGCTTCCTCTCTGGAGACTTCAGTCAGATTGTATACCCAGCTTTGCTACTTTTGACGTTTTAAAGTCAATACAGTGCTTTAACTTGCAATGGACATGCAGGGTGTGTGGACACTTTACCTCTTCCTCCCCATACACATGCTCTTAATAGCTTCTCTTAAGGGCTGCCCTGCAGCAGAAGCCTTTTGCATCGTGCGATGTTACCACTGCATTCACAAGCGGCGGCGTGGTTTCCCCAAAGTCTATGTTCTCCCTCCTCCAGCCCCGCTGCGCTCTCCCTTAACCAAACCTGCTTTTGCTTGGGGCTGCAGTCACGCCTGCTTGCGGGCTTGCCTGCCGCAGCTCCCTCTCACTGCGCCATGTGTCACTGTCCTTCCCTCCCCGCTGCGCTGCTTCCTAAGGACATGCTGTGGCACAGCTGTCTGCCTCTTCTGCTGCAGTCAGGCAGGTTTGGATTACTGTGCACGCTACTGATGTCGAGCTTCTGTCGTGACACAGCACCCCATAGGAGGAGCAAATGAGCTGAGATGTAAATGCAAAAAATTAGAGCCATGCGAGTTATCCCTCTGCTGAGCTGCTTGCAGAGTGCATACATGGTTTGTGTGACAGCACCAGCACACAGAAGCAGCAATGAAATGCAGTTAGCAATACAGCTGGGAGACAGGCAGCGAGGCAGGCACTGGTCCAGTGACTAAAACGATCCTATCGTGAGCCAGCCTGCAGATCCTCCAAAAGTGTCTGAGTGCTACACAGGAGCGTGGCTTTCTTTGCAATTACTCCAGTTTACCATCCCCTAGCCCCACGGTGACTGCAGTGTGTGCTCCGTTTTGCTTTTGTTTGCCTTTCTGTGTTTTCTATTCCCCCCCTCCCCGCTCCTCCCCGGACCCCGTCTCCTTCCCTCTCCTCCCCGTGTCCTTCTCTCCAGGATGGCGGAAGCAGAGTTGCACAAGGAAAGGCTCCAAGCCATAGCAGTAAGTCAGTTTCATTTTACTTGCTCTTTTGTCCATAGCCGTGGGTTGTGGAGGGAAGGGGGTATTCCAGCACAGTGTTTGGGATGCATCCGGAGAGCTTGGCTTTTGCGAAGTTGCGTGTGGAGTTCACTGTTGGTAAATGAGTGGTTAAAGTCTGCTTTGTGGGATTTGGCGGAGAAAGAGGGCTCTGAGGAAGAGTGTTGAGTTGACACGTGCAGAAAGAAAAATGTTAATGCACAGTGGCATGCTTAAAAGATTGATGATGGAGAAGAAAAGAAGGAATAAATGGGGAGGAGGGGAGATTGCAGGAGAAAATCAGTACTCGGCTGAAAACGTGTTTTCTCACAGAGCTTTTGCTTAGCTGATTAGGAAGTTAAGCAAAATTATCTGCTGCAGGGTGGCTTTCACTGAAGAAAATAATTGTGATATTACTGATTTTTAAGACAAACACAGACATGCCATTATCAATACTGTGTAATTATGCGATCTACTAGTTAAACTGTCATTGCACATCCATAGCCAAGCACATGTCTTCACACAAATTCCCTGCTGAGTTGCATCCTGCTAGGAGTAAAATCTTAGCAGCATTTAGGCCCATTTTAGTTGTAACTTTTGTTTTCACATTTAGTACAGTAATTTGGAATGAGCCATGAGCTCAGCTGGTGCAGACCTCAGAGGAGTCACTGTGGGCAGTGACACCTGGTAAGGATTGGGCCTGGGTGTTTAGAATCCACCATCATCCTGGCACGCAGAAATTGCCAGCTCATCTGGCATGTCAGAGGCACTGTGTCAAAAGGCCTGTGTTTCCATGGGCATTGCCAGTCTGACAGCCCCATACAGCACGCCCTTGTTCGAGTGACACCCAGCTCTTCTTCCTCATGGCTGAGATGTTGGTGCAGCTGTGCCAGTCCCAGGCGGATGGCACAGTCTATGCTGGAGATTGCACACCTGGAGGTCTGAAAGGAAGCAGAAGATGGCAGAGCCTGCATGGGTTTTACACTCCCTTCACCATTTCTCCAGGGATCAACAGATGCTGTATTTTTCTATAGCCAGCACAGGTTACACATTTCCTTTGTAGTGTAAGAGGAATGGCTGCTGCTGCTGCTGTTGTTGTTGCAAGCTATTTTCTTCGTGTTCACTAGTCTGCTAATAGTTCCAGGGAGATTGAAAACAACCAGATTTAAAACAAATCGGTTGTGGGAGTTTTTCTCTCTAAAATACTTCCTGTGGAAGAGAAAATTGTATCATTTGATATAGGGAGGTGGGAAGCCAAAACCATTTTATTTTCAGGCATAGATACATATTTTAAAGCTAGTTTTCTATCAGCATAGGCATTGACATATTGCTGAATGGAAACACCAAGAGTGTTGCCCCAGAGGCAAACCTCACCACTGTCCATGTTTTGGGGCTTCTTTACGGCAGAACTGTACTGCAGTACTGCTCTGTGCATTACTGCTGTGCATAGCTGTAAAATCTTCTGTCTCCACATTAAAAAGAACAAACAAACCCAACTTTATGTTTTTGTTATCTCTTTTGACTGCTATATAACAGAATATCAAGCAGCACCTTTCCACATTTAAGGTGTCCTTAAACCTTTCACCAAAATAGATAAAATGCTCTGCTTCTTAGTGCTTTGCATTTCACACCCATGAGGCTGTTATGGATTTAAGATTATCACCTGGTTTACTGCAGATTTTACAGTAGGTTTATGCTGGTAAAAGAGAAAATCTTGAGAATCTGGTTCTTAATGTCTGTACATATTCCTTTTTGTTTCTATTTCTGGCCATAAATAAAACAGTGTAGCGATGTGTGCAGTTAATTAGATGAAATTATGTGAGCATCAAAAACATTCAGCCTTATTTATAGCTTTAATGTGGGTCCAGGAACAGACTTCTTTGCTTACCGCTCTGCTGAGCAATAGGTTTTCCATAGAAGCTTGTTAGGTAACTTTTCTCTTGTACTTGGGCTGCTGTAAATGCTTGTCAGAATGTCAAGAAGTTTATTTCTAGTATAAGCTTTGCTCCGTCAGAATGAGTGAGATGACATGAGTTAGGCATTTCTCTTCTGTCACCAGTTGGCTAAAATCAGGTCAGGCCTCAAATGTTGTATGGCCTTTCTCAGAAGAAGAAAGAGGTGGCGCCAAGTTCAGCTTGGTGTTTCCTCCATTTTAACTATCAGAAGGTTGCTCCAGCATTCTTCAATTAGTCTGGTTGAATACTAGACTTATGGAAAGAAATCCACTTACCAGTGGGATGTCTACACACTGTTGCCTGTACATTTGCTTCCATAATCACCACGGCAAATGAGTTTGCCAGGAAGATGTGCACAGTACATTTTGAGTGTGCATCAATGAATATTTAAGAAAAACAAATCCAAACATGGGAATATGAATTTTTACACCAGAAGGCTGACAGGTTTGAAGAGTTTGATTTGGTACTTGGTTTTGTTATGCTGATTTATCACAATTTTAATACATGCCTCTCTGGCACTGAGGCAAGTGTCATGGGAAGAAGAAGGAGTCTACTGTTAGGACATTAATATAAACCTCAGTGAACATGAGTTAGCCACTTGTTTTGTCTACAGCAAGTACTCTGCAAGTACACAGCAAGCCTCTCTGTGCATTCATCTTCTATCTGTAAACCCTGAGTAATGGACTTTGTCCTTGTGTCAGAGAGCTGTTGGAGATGTATGCAACATTGAGCAGTACTTGGGTGCCATGCTTTATCAGGGAAAAAAATAACAAAAAAGTCTTTAAAAATAGAATATGTGATTCTAAGAATAGAGAAGTTTCAAATGTGTATATTTTAAATGCCATTGATATTCTTAAACTGTGATTTTCAGATGTTTCTGAAGTCCCCATTATTCACATATGGACTATAGCAAGACCCAGAGCACTGTGCAAATCTGGTGTGAGAAGTGGAGAGATATGAGACAGCTACTAAAAAGTATAACACAGTTCTCTCTGCTTGAGAGAAAACCATAAACTCCATATCCCATAATGACCAGGATGAATTGGTTTTCTTATCCTTCCTTGAGCAGAGGTCACATTGTATCTCCCCACTTAGGTACCATATGTACTACAGATACTGGTAAATTTTTGTGTCATGACACACTGCTCTTAACATCTGCTCGGGCCTGACTCTAAATCACCACAGCATCCAAATGCTGCTCTACCACCAATGGAGCCAGATGGTGCGCACTCTTACTGCTGTAGGAAGGTGCCTTCAGGAGGCAAGCAAGAGGTTAAAAGAGGAGGTCTGAAGCCATCTTCTTGCTCCTGTATAGAACACTTCAGTGTTTTCATCTACTCTTTTCTTAAATGTCTCTTTTCCTAAAGTGTATTGATGGGTAAAATTTTGAGTGAAAAGGAAGCATTTTTTTGGCTTTAAAAAATACGTCACCTGCAAGCTGCTCAGAAGTTTGGAATGCAAGTAGTCCTAGAAGAAACAGGCTTTGTGGCCAGAGGAAGGGTGAGCCAATTTATCTCACTTTGGATAAATAAACTGCATGGCTCCAAAATTTATTTTAAGGCTCCTTTCCTATGCAGAGATTGCTACAAGGTAGTGATCTAAACATCGACATGCATTTATATCATTTAAATATTTTCTGTCACTTACGTAGCAGTCACAAAGCTGAGAAGTGGGGATATTGAGTCTGTATTAGTGCATCTGGGATACATATGCACATATCACAGAATCACAGAATATTCTGAGTTGGAAGGGACCCACAAGGATCATCAAGTCCAACTCTTAACACTGTCTCCCTGGCGGGAATTGAACCCAGGTCTCCCACATGACAGGTGGGGACACTTACCACTGTACAAAAGTGGATTTCATGGAGCGAAATACAGGCAATCATTCAGGGACAGCACTGAGTATAAATCATCTATTAAAGGAACAAAAAGTGCAGGAGCTGGAGGAGGTTTTCAGGTTCAAGAAACGTCCAGCCAACAGATTCAAGTAGGGACCTACTATAATGATTCCATAGAAGATAAAAACAACAGCAATGATGGTCACTGCTTACCAGTGCCGAGCTCAGAGAACTAGTAGCTCAATGAAAGAAAAATAATCATTGACATACAAGTAGTCACATCAAAGATACTTCTTGTCAAAGACCATTTTTGCTTTTTCTATGAGGTGGTAGATTTGTTGAGCTGGGTCTAACATTACTGAAATGTCATCAAGGGGTTAACTTAGTATGGCAGGACACTGTTGTTTAAAAACAAACCCTTCTTGTATTAGTGTGGGCTGCCTTAGATGGAGTAAGAACTGGCCTTCTGACAGTTTTCAAAAAGTTGCTGTCAGTGAGGGAGACTGGTGCTCCTTGGGAGGAAAGGCAGGGGACAACTTACAGGAAGTAACTTCTCAAGGCTTGAAGGTGTTCCCTTTTTGTACTCCAATGTAAATGAAAATTGCTGGTGTACAGGTAACATAGAGTGCTGAAGAAGTAAAGAGAGCAAGTTAAATTATTTGGTAAATGGGGTCTTGCATTTAAAATAGCAAAGTCCTTCACACTTGTATACAGCTGGTGTTAAGGGAGGCTGGTGAAGGTTTTTGCATTCAAATTTAAGGCAGCACCAGGGTAATACCACAGAATAGGACTCCACAGTCTGAGTAGTGTTGCCGTTTGCAAGGAGCAGGAACTACTGTGGGTGGTGATTCAACAGAGGTGAGGTGATCTTTGTCCTGCATAGGAGATTAGTTTCACACCAGCTAAACATATACCAGCTGAGTTTTTAAGAGTCCTCCCAAAAGGGAGGCAGGTGCATCCATGTTTATATAGAGAATTGTACTAATTTCTCAGTGGGTCTTTGAAAATAGTAATACAGTTATCTTTAGGAATGACAGTACTGATATAGTTTCAGTACCACAGTTGCTGGCAAGCTAAGGGTTCTACATTTCTGGGTTGCACTGAGCATCATGTGCTGTCCATAGGTTTCAGAATTATTGACAGAATAGTCAGTATTTCTTTGCTGTCCTTTGCCCCACCTCCACTGTCTATTACTTCACAAAATGTGAACTTATGACCAGTAGGTCTCATACCCAGCATCGTTTTACTGTAATAATACTCTACAATTTTTTTGAGTCCTTCTGGAGAACATCATTAATGAAAATTAGAAACTCAGAATTTGAGAAGCATTTAAAAAGATGTGGCAAATTCATTTAATCAACAGTTTACTATTGTTGTGATGGCTTTCAACATTAGTTTCTAATACCTTTGCTTAGAAAGTAATGTTTTTATCCTTGAAGTTAAGCATGGGGTCAAATCTGTCTGAATTCAGTCATCTTCAGACCTAAATTCTTCAAGAAAAAAAGGGAAAAGGCAGAAAGATATATGGAAAGTGTAAGCAGGCTGGAACTCTTCTACTTGGAAAATAGATGAGTGAAAAGAATCTTTACAAGTCATGAGTGTTACGGAGAGAGAGGATAAGTAAATACTGCTCAGATGTTTTGGCACAAGAATTGTGAGGTATCTAAGGAGGGTAGCAGCGGTGGAGAAAACAAGCCCAAAGAAACGTTCTTCCTTAAGGACTTGTTAAGCAGTAGAGCCCCACCTTCTGGGGTGTGGTGGATGCTGAAGAGTGCACTTGGTCTTGAGGACAAACTGGGCATGCTCATGGAAGTGGAACCCATGAAAGACTTTCTCATTAGAAGCAATTTTTGAGCTTCAAATTACTAGAGGCTAGCAGAGAAGTTTAACATGTATTTGCCAAGCTCCTGGTTCTGCTTTAGGCACTGTACTAGAGTGGAGCATTGGTTAGTTGGCCTGATGCAGTGAAGCTATACCATTTATTCAAACATATTCCTGGACTAACCAAGTCTGGCAGTTTGGGCACTAAAGAAAGCCCCCATTGCAATTTACCATGAAGTTTATTGGAATATTGGTGCTACATAGTTTAATCAACTTTTCCATTCCTGTGTTCCCTCATTATCTTACTTGCAATATTTAAGCCTATAATTAATCACAGCGATTCCTCTGCCATTCTACAGTGCTCCCAACATCAAAGTACATGCTACCTGAAAAGAAAAAAGACTTGAAGACTGGTGAGACTTTAACTTCCAAAGCACTCTATGGTGAGGAACACCTAGTGGAGTTAGGAAGAGTGTGTATACTGCTGCAGGTATCTCCAGGGATGGTTTCAGTCGGTGAAATACTGAGGGATCAGCACAGACTAGATCAAAATGACATCTATATTGTGAGCATGACATGAACTTGTGAGGTTCCTGTGAATCTCAGTGCAAATCAGCTGTGGGAGAGGCAGTGTTATATTTGCGTTGCTATAAAGGATGAAAAGAGGTTTCCCTGCACACAGATCTGCAGTCCTGTCGCGGACTGCAGCAATACTATGAGTCAGCTTCATGTCAGACCTTGCACAGAGAAACCCTTGCAAAATACAGTTGCATATTGTCTTCTGTAACATATAAAACACTGAGAGTTCATGCACAGTGTAAGGAATGTTACAGCCTTTGGCCATTTTAAGACATAAGCCAAAGAAAAATGCCTATAATATCTGAAAACTACAATTACCGTTTCAAGATTTATCTGTATTTTTGCTTTAGGAACTTTCATAACAACAAGAGAAGCACAAATATGGTGAAAATATTTTTCTGTCAGAGCATCAGTGAAAAGTAGGTACAAGTAGAAACCAGAAACCAACTTGCTATTAAGAAATTTCTAGACAGTTTCCAGACTTACCCAAACTCAAGTGTTTAAATTTAGAATTGTTTCCACAGCACATTCCTAGCCCTTAACACATCACCAACATCTCTTGAGCACAGATGAGAAGCTGTTATACTAGATTTTGGGTTGTGCCTTTCAAATGACATTTTGAAAAAGAAGTTGAAAATGGGTGAAAAGGTTTTGCTGGTTTGGGGGTTTGCTAAGTCTCTGGTAATAAAATAGTTGTAAAATATTTACCTTTTTGGAAACTACTGAACACTTCTAGCTTGGAGTGTAACTTCTAAGGACAAATGCCACATGCCATGATATCAGTGGGGCAGATGTTCTTCTGAAGTCAGAAATTAGACTTTGGGATACATGCCATGCTGAAAATAATGGATAGCTAGGTTGAGGGTGGGATGGGCCTGGAAGGGGGTGCACAGTGATACTCAGCCTCTTCTTGAGCACTCTTGGTCTTCCAGGGATCCCTCCTTGTATCTAACTCCTTACCAGCTTTACAAGTACTGTTTTATTCTTGAACAGAATGAAGTGTATTCTTCCATCAGCTGAATTCCTGCAGACTAAGATCACCAGCAAGATAGTTAGTCTGCTGAGTGCATTTTTGAAAGCATGCACTGGACTATGCACATGTAGTTAATTATTAATTACAGTAAACCCTGCATATTCGTGGTCCGCAAAACTGTGGTTTCAGTTAATTGTGGATTATTTTTCAGCGAGTTGTGAGTCCATGCACATGCACAGATGCCATGAGTGCCTACCATGATCTCAATGCATGAATATGTAATGAACTCATGAAAATGTAAATTGGACATGCCCACGGCCCCTGCCCACCAGGGTTGCCATGCCCCCTCTATTTTCACCATTTAAGGGGAAGGGGACCTGCCACCATCACCACTGCCAGGCAGGGGGCACAGAGGCAGAGGGACTGTACAAATGCTTCCAGACACGGCGACGCAGCTGTGGCATGGCAACTGCCGCATCTGATGACTGGGAGGAGGTGGGGTGGGGATGGGGGACGGTGCATCTGGTGACCAGAGGGTAGCTGGGGATGGCAACCAGTGCATCTAATGACCAAAGGCTGGTGGGCAACGGTAGCTGTCCCATCTGAGGACCCATGGCTTGCGGGGGAGGGGAGTTTTAACCCCAAAACACTCCCAGATGGACAGATGCGGAGCAACTGGCTCCACAACGCGCCTCAGCTATGGGCACAGCACTGCCCTCGCCACAAATAAATAATGAAAATTTATTAAAGAGAAATCAGAAGAGGGGAAAAGCCTCATCTCGGCGCTGTTGCATTCTTTGGAAAAAAACCTAAAAACACATCAGTGACGTAGCCCAGTGTGTACTGGCACCAGCATCCCAGGCTTCTTACATCACAATCCAATCCCTAGTGCTGGCAGCAGAAGTGCCTGCACTGCCCAAGATAAAAGTTCCTTCTAGGCACCAGCAGTATGTGCAGTTTGTTTTTAGGTAGATGTTTGTCACCATCCTAGAAACACTTTAAACAGTTGATACTGGACAGGGCTGGAAGGTCTGTTATAGGATGTGTGGGGCAGGCGAGGGGAGGGGGGGAAGTGCGGAGAGAGGGTAGGAGAAGGAAGGGGAGAAAGCTGTGGGCAAGGGCAGGTGGCGCAGGGAATGGACGGGGCTGTGGGTGTTCCCAGTTCAGGGTGCCTCTGTCCTTCAGTGCTGCTGCTGGCTCCTCCTGCCCGTCCACCCCCACATCAGGTATCTCTGAGGAGCGACCACAGGAGCAGGTCACGGAGAGCCACGAGCTCCTTTGACCAGCTCTTTCACTCTGCGCAGCTGCTGCCAGCCCGCGCTCCTGCGGACATCCCCGGCAGGAGGCAGGGAGGCAGACCCAGCCGCTGCCCTCCAGGGACAGGGCAGGTGGTGGAGAGTCAGGGAGAAATGGTGATGGTCAGCTTCCCTCGACCTGGCCATGGACCATAGTGTTGGTGTGGCTGCGTACAGCTCTCGGCCTATGGAGGGCCATCTGCCACAAGCCCAAATATCCTGGGGGGTGGGGGAAGGGAAGGGAAATCAACCAAAAATCTACCCCAAAGCCACCTCACCTAGCGCGAGGAGTAGCCCTGCCACCTCCCCTTGCTGCCACTCCCCGACCAGCAGTCCATTCCCCTGCGCCTCCTTTCTCCTCAGAGAGGGATGACCCTGTCTGTTAGGACGTGCGCACAGACAGTGAATGACCGTGGATGCTAACAAGTAACATGTGCAGGACCAGAGTGCACAGAGGAGCCAGAGCATCCTGGCCTGATCTCTGCGCCTCAGAGGCAGTGCTAGGAACAAGGCCAGAGTGAGAATAACATTAAACCATTGACTTTAAAATCCAGTTCTGTTGCTGAGGCAACTTATAGCTAGCCAATCATTTCTCTGACAGGGCAAGTGGCTCCACTGGGAGGCCATTTGCCAGCTTCAAGGCTTCCAGCTGTGCCAGCTGCTGCGGGGTTTCTGTACTTGGAAACGCAGCTCTGGTCCAGGAACCGGGATTCCCTGATCATGAAGCAGCAAAGAGTGTTCTCACCACTTTAATGAGGCACTACAGACCACGCCGTGTTCCCAGGACTACCCTCTAGAGCTCATTAGTGGAGGGAATGTGGCTATGGGTGGGGCCTAATTGAATATTCATGGATTTGGTATGTTCATGGATTTCATGATTTGTGCCACCTGCCCGGATCCATTCCCTTGTGAGTTCCAGGACTCACTATATTACCTAGTGTCATGGGAAGAGGCCTTTTGTT
>WEKX01002661.1:37137-52640 GCA_013390025.1 Pitta sordida | reverse complement strand
AGTCCGATGTTGCACCATTCACCACCACCCTCTGAGCTCGCCCTTCCAACCAGTTTGTAACCCAGCATAAAATGTTCCTTTCCAGCCTGTGCTTTACAAGTTTCTCCTGAAGCTTATTGTGGGAAACCGTGTCAAAGGCTTTGCTAAGGTCCAAGTACACAACATCCACAGCCTTTTTGCCATCAACCAGTCGAGTCACTGGATCATAAAAGGAGATCAAGTTAGTCAGGCAGGACCTGCATCAGGGGCTGGCAACAGGACCACTCCCCACCCTGCGCTCCATTCCCCTGAGCCCTGGCTAGGATTCAGCCCCTCTTCCCCTCAGAGAGACCTGGGCCTGTCAGGGGGAGCTCCCCTCCTTGTCCCCAGAAGCTGTTGTTGCCCACCAAAATGGAGCCCCAGCTACAGCCACGCTCCCTGGCAAGCAACCTTTGAAACTCTACTTTAAATGCGTGGGCTGTTGCAGCGCATGTAATGAATGCTTTCCAGGGTCCCAGCGGGACAGAGCATGGCTCCCACGGGGCCACACAGCTGATGGGCTGCACCAGCGCCGCAGTTGGCAAGACAGCAGTAGGAGGCAGTGGGAGCTGAGAGCCAAAGCACCCAGAACGCATCTGCCTGCCCGTGGTGGTGACCTGAGATGGCGGTGGGAGCACCATGGCCACATTGTGGTCCACCCACAGTGATGCGCTCTGGCCCCAGCACTTATCCATACCCAGCTGCTTAAACTAAAAATAGCAGTGTGTTTTACCCTTGCAGTCGGGAAGGAGCACAGCCCCGGGACAGCCCTGGTGCGTGGCAAAACTGCGGCAAATCTATCAGCTTACTGGGACCAGGAGCCACCATGGGCAGGGTAGTGCTCCCTTTGTTCCCTGCTGTTTCCTGAGCAGCAGTGCTGTGTCAGCATGCCAGGGAAAGGGCTGTGATAGGTAGCAATTGCATCTCCAGCAGGGGGGCCATGATGAAAACTTCCAGGCATGCACTGTTACACACTGTGAGGCCTCTTGACTGACAGCTGGAATGCCCTATGGAAGGGCACACAGAATTCTGGGCATGCTGGCTCACACCACACAGTAAAACCAAGAGGAATGGAAGTTTTTTGTAGGCAATGATTAAAACCAAGCACTTGCATCCCCTGGCAACAGAACAGCCTGGTTGTGTTGCTGAGGCAACACAGCTGCCAGCTGTGTCCACTGGCAGTGCCAGCTCTGTAACCCTATATAACCAGTGGTAACCCTACCTAACATGGGCCCCAGTGTGGCTATAGCAGCTGCTGCTCATCCCAACACCATGCTGGGAGCAGCAGGGCCAGCAGAAACAGCATGACTGCATGTGGGGCTTGTGCTGCTCCTGGAACTGCCCTCTAGAGCTCATTAGCAGAGGGGGTGTGGCTACCAGCAGGGCTGTTATGGTTTAGGGGGTTTTCTGCTGCTCNTGGAAGGGCAGAGAGATGGTTCCTACCCTGGATCTGGTCAGAAATACCAACCTGCCTGGTTTACCCCTACCCTGTGTTCCCCCTTTTTCTCCTGGTGGAAAAGGGAATATTACATCTATTGTAAGAGAAGGAGGGGTGGGGGGAGAAAGGTTGCCTTCTAAATGATGCTTCCCTTGCAGTTCTGAGCTTGTTAGTTAGAAAATAAACCCTTTATGTTCTTTATTTATAGTTTTGCCTTGCTTCTTTTGCCTGTGACCAGTTTTATTTTATTTTCCAGTTTTATTTTCCAGTTTGTTTTTTTAGTTTTCTCCTTCAGGAGAAGTTGGGGTGGGTCTCTGGCATCCAGCCAGGGTCAAACCACGACAAGGGCCTAATTGAATATTCATAGATTCACTATATTCACGGATTTCATTAGTTGCATCTGCTTCTTGGACCCTGTGCTCTATGAAAAGTGGGGGTTTGCTGTACAGTAATCCCTTGCTGCTTCACAGTTGACATACTGCAGCTTCAGTACCTTGTGGGTTTTTCCCCTGCAAAGACATTTTCCAGCTTCCCCTTTCATTCGCCCCTCATGGGGCAGGTGGGCAGCGCTGGCAAGTGCCACTCACTCAGGGGCCACCCAGAGCTCGAGTGCTTATAACAGCGTTGAAAACTTAATAAAATGGTGGGGAAGCTTTATAACACTGTTTCAAAGGTATATTCACCAAACCACTGTGTGAAGCCCTCCTCATTCTCTGCTAGCTGCTGCATGCTCTGCTAGCTGCTGCTAGCTGTTTTCTCCTGCTTACTGCTGCATGCTCCTGCTGCTCGGGGCTGAGGGGCTGAGGGGGTGGACTGTATTTACATATATATTTTGTGAATTTCACTTATTGCAGCATCTTTCTGGAACAAACCACCCATGATATCCAAGCAATTACTACAACTGTCTTAGAGAAAAACAAATAGCAAAACAAAAAACCTTTACATTTTTTCTCTCACAGAATTCTGTGATTCAGTCATGTAAGAATAAAAATATTTCAGTATTATAGCAGGTGAAGATAGGAAGTTTCAGGTTGTTCAGAATGTTACTTGCTATCTGCTAAGACAATTCTTCCTTCTTAAAAAATTCTTGACTTCCATAGTTGAATATTGCGTGAACTTGTTAATAATGCTTTGACTTTACTGGTAAAATGCTACTTTTTCTTTCCCTCTGTTCAATGAGGAAATGACTAACATAGGGAAGGGATATAAATCCATGTCTTTTTTTCTGTCATTAAGAAAAGCTATCATTGAGAAAGAGCATCTCAGATGAGAATACAAAGCAACTTAGGCATAATCCTTCTAGCAGGATATTCTTATGAATACTATAAAGTAAAAGAAATACACGATAGAAGTACAGTGAATCCTCTCTGTATCACGACTTCTTCATGACCTTGCGCATTTGCGATGTGAATTTATCGCAGTTTTGATTCCACCATTTGCGAAATTTAGCAGCTCACACATGCATAGTGCCGCTGCTCCACCGAGGGGCGGTGCTGGAGCTCCCAGTGAGGTGGCGCTGGCCCAGCCCCATGGGGGGGGGGGGCAGGAGTCAAGCTGTCCTGTTACTCTAAGCGCAGCTGGGGAACTGACCCCCCGCGGGCGTGTGTTACTGTTTCCATGGCTACAGGCAGGGAAGTGCCGCAGGAAAGGGGCTGGCAGCTTGCGCTGGGACAGGGGGGGGGGAGCGGCGTGGGGCATCCGTANTGCGAGGTTAGGGTTTCGCGATGGCATTGGCCTGTCCCTTTCCTCACGATGGAGGAGGTATAACTGTATAATGAAGGGCAAGAAAATAGTTCAGATAAACATGTATCTGTGGCTGAATTTTGTGAGCTTACTTAAAACCAGTCTTTCTGGTAGAAACTGAAAAATTTATAAACTTAGGCTGTGATTTAATTCAGGACTATATATTTTTTTTTATTCTGGCCTCTTGTTTTGATGTGTATTTTCCTATTATCACTTTTACTAGAAATTTTATATGGATTTCTTTGCCTACTTCTATTCTGGAAACTAGCCATAAAGAAGATCCTTGAATCATGAGTTAGTGGAAACTGATCTTTCAGAGTTGCCTATATTCATTCCTTTTTCTCTCTTGTGAACCACTTGAACATGATGTATGCCAAATGCCCCCTCGATGTATGAGGAATCTCACGGTGACTACTTTGGAAAAAAAGAAACAACAGGGGAGATTGGTGATTCACTGATTAATTTCTGTGATCATGGAAGGTTAAGGTAGAATTTGATGACAGGTAACAGTTAACAGCTGGAGGGAGTATATTATAAATTTATCTTACATTTTGGATCGAGTTAAGTGTATAACCCAAAATACTGATACTTTTAACAACACCCATCACTGAAGATCAACACCTACATTTCCTAGAGTACTTTTGGGAGCCTGCTCAACAGATTAATTTGAAAACAGTCTATGTCACTGTTAACAGTAGGGGTCAACCCTCTTCAGCTTTGCTTTTAAGACTACTAATATGCTCTTAGCACAATACACCAGTTTGTCAAGATACATTTAAAATATATTCTCTTTGCTTTGTTGCTTGTGGGAAGCATTGTATCATTTGTGCAGTTAGCTTTCCAAACCAAGAATCCTGCACGGTTTTCAACACACTTTTGTAGCATTTTATAAACTAATGTTTCTTAAATATTTGATCCTCAGTATATTAGATAGAAAGACAATCCTTGGCTGGCCACCCAGCCATGTGGAGAAATCAATTTTTTTTCTTTAGATGTAACTTTCAAGATTAGCCAACTAATGATGATACATTGTGCAAATTAAGTATTTAACATTCCAAAACATATTGATGTATTTAAATTTATCTCGCCATGTAAAAGGTCAAAGGTTCCACTATATTCTATTGAATTTGAAACCAGATTAATATCTAAAACTTTTCCTTACTCAGAAATTACATGATATTAAGGAGAAAAGTAGTTTTTTGAAATCACTGCTTATTAGATTGCAAACAAGCATAAGCAATGGTCCTATGAAATTATTCTACTGGCTTCTCATCAGCATAAATGCATTATGGCACAAATGGTGGTGTTAGTGTTATCTGTCCATTTCATATGAGGGCAAGTACAGAAACCAAGCCTAAAAACTGGAGTCTTAGCCAGGAAGTAGCAGTAAGGATAGCCTGATAATTATTCTCTAGCATGCCCATATTTCCCAGACTGGTAACAGTATTATTATATGGCTAGTCTTTCCTTGGGATTACTATAATGTGTAAATCAGAGGGTGCTTTGGGGAAGAATGAGACTTTTTTATTCACGCTTTTCAGTCCAAGGATGCGGTGGACAGCACACTGCGACTGGAAACACTCCACTTGTCACCTCTACCACAGAGCAGTGCTGGGACTGTCCTGCTTGTCATCAGCAGTTGAGGGTACTCACATAGGAACAGTGTTGCAGAGAACAGGTGCCTGAGGACCACCTGGTTTTGATTACAGGGCATTTTTAATTATTTTTGGTTTTTACTTTGTTTTAGTTTAGCAAAGTGAACCACTGTTAGTGGTTCAAGTTAGTTAGTTTAATCACTGTTAGTGGTTAAAGTTAACTTGCTTTAGTGTTCTTGGTTTTAGCTAAACAATCTCTATTTTGTATTGAATTCTTCAGGTCACAAGTCTTTGCTTAGAACAAAATACGTATAATTAAATTTACTTGCCAATAAAATAAAGAGAAATGGAGGGAAAAGAAACTTGTAATGTTTCCTTTCTCGGTGTCACTAGTCTAGAAGGTGGCAAATTAGTTTTCAAAAGACATTTAAAAAAGCTGATAGCATGACCACAGACATTAGATTAAGTTCTCTGTCCTTTTTGGGGGAATGTTATTACACTTGATTCTGCTTATGCAAAATCAAACTCTGTATACGCATGAATGGAGTATATGAATAGAATAGCTGCTCTCTAGATAATCAGTAAGAGATGGTGAAGTTGCACTTCTCAATCTGTTTAGCATATAGCATTAGACTTTCCAGCATTCATAAAACCTTACAAAGTGAGGTTTTATGCCTCTAATACCATCTAATTGCCATCTAGTTGCCATCCAATGCCATCTAACAGAGCTGCGTTTTATTGTCATTTTGTAGTGCTTCCAAATGGTTTGAAGCTTGGGTTAGCAAACTGATGTGAGGTAGGAGCATTTGCCTGTGCAACAGCATTGCCTACTGAACGCACCTGATAGTCCACCTTTAAGTCTGCCTCTTTAAGCTGTAAAACCACCTACTTATTTTGGAAAGTGGGAAGTATTTTATTTAGTGGCTAGAAATCATCTGCACATCTCTGAAATGGTTTGGTTTGCTCTGCTAAATACAGTATATCCCAGCTGCATTACGAACCCTCCATTGCTACCTCATTGATTTGTGAGGAAAATTTCTCGCAATTTTGCTTCAGCCATTTGCGAGGTTCCTCGGCTGATGCATGCGCAGTGTCTCTGCTCCGCTGTGGGCTGGCACTCCCTGCGAAGTGAGACTGGCCCGGCCCCGCAGGGAGGGCCAGGAGTCATGCTGTCCCGTTACTCTAAGCACAGCTGGGGGACTGACCGCTCACCCCCACCCGCAGGCGTGTGTTACTGTTTCCATGGCTACGGGTGGGGAAGGGAAATGCCCCAGGAAAGGGGGGCTGGCCACAGCAGCCAGCAAGACATGCTCACTCCACTGCTGCAGCTGCAGCCCACCCATGCTGTGCGGGGCCCAGACACGACACAGGGCTGGGATGTGCAGGGCACAAGCACCGGGGCTAGGTGGGGTCCTGGGCGGGGAGCAGTAGCGCGGGGTTTCGGCTGCAAGCACATGCGGTCGCAGCAGCCCAGAGAAGACCAGGGATTCTCTGGTGCGGATTCCTGAGTCAGAGGGGGCCTAGAAACAGTTCCCTTTGCTCCCCTGTGCTGAGAGAGCCCATGGTGAGGAGCAGAAATGTGTACGCAGTGCTCCGGAGTGGTGGGGGTAGAGCAATGGGCATGGTCTGCATGCATATTAATGACCTATGCATTTGCAAATTTGATGTTCTGTGAGAGCCCTGGCATGTCCCGTTCCTTGCAAATGAGGGGGTATAACTGTAACTCTTCATTAAGAGATGGCTTCTCAGGACACAACATGGGCAACTTTGCTCAGTGCTGCTTGGTTTTTTTTCTCCCTCTAATTTCATATCCATTCACAGCAGGCACTACGGACGGTGATGTATTTATTTGTTGACCAACCTAGTCATGGCAAAATTGCATGCTGCCATTCAGCAGGGCTTTGATAGGCTGAAGAGCTGGGCAGAGAGGAACCTAATGAGACTCAACAAAGGCAAGTGTAGGGTCCTGCACCTGAGGAGGAGTAACCCCAAGTATCAGTCCTGGCTGGGGTTGTGACTGACTAGAGAGCAGAGAAGGACCTGGGAGTCTTGGGGGGTGACAAGTTGACCATGAGCTGTCAGCAGTGAGCCCATGTGGCCAGGTCAGCCAATGGTGTTCTGGGGTTATCAGGCAGAATGTGGCCAGATGGTCAAGGGAGGTGATCCCTCCCGTTCTGCTTGGCCCTAGTGAGTACTGTGTCCAATTCTGGGTCATCAGATGAAGGAAAGACAACTACTGGAGAGCATCCAGTGAAGGCCACAAAGATGATGAGGGGTCTAGAGCATTTCTCTCAGGATACACTGTGGGAACTGGGCGTGTTTAGTCTAGAGGAGACTGAAAGGCAATCTCATAAATGCATTCAAATATCTCAGAGCCAGGTGTCAAGAGGATGGTGCCACTCTTCAGTGGTGCCCAGTGACAGGACAAGGAGTAATGGCCACAAACTAAAACACAGGAAACCTCAACATGATGAACTTTACACTGAGGATGGCAGAGCACTGGAACAGGGTGCCAGGGGAGGGCACAGAGTCTCCCTCTCTCTTTCCTCCAGAAAACCTACCTGGCCACGTTCCAGTGTCACCTGGTCTACATGACCCTGGCTATATNGAGAGCAGAGAAGGACCTGGGAGTCTTGGGGGGTGACAAGTTGACCATGAGCTGTCAGCAGTGAGCCCATGTGGCCAGGTCAGCCAATGGTGTTCTGGGGTTATCAGGCAGAATGTGGCCAGATGGTCAAGGGAGGTGATCCCTCCCGTTCTGCTTGGCCCTAGTGAGTACTGTGTCCAATTCTGGGTCATCAGATGAAGGAAAGACAACTACTGGAGAGCATCCAGTGAAGGCCACAAAGATGATGAGGGGTCTAGAGCATTTCTCTCAGGATACACTGTGGGAACTGGGCGTGTTTAGTCTAGAGGAGACTGAAAGGCANATCTAGTTGCCATCCAATGCCATCTAACAGAGCTGCGTTTTATTGTCATTTTGTAGTGCTTCCAAATGGTTTGAAGCTTGGGTTAGCAAACTGATGTGAGGTAGGAGCATTTGCCTGTGCAACAGCATTGCCTACTGAACGCACCTGATAGTCCACCTTTAAGTCTGCCTCTTTAAGCTGTAAAACCACCTACTTATTTTGGAAAGTGGGAAGTATTTTATTTAGTGGCTAGAAATCATCTGCACATCTCTGAAATGGTTTGGTTTGCTCTGCTAAATACAGTATATCCCAGCTGCATTACGAACCCTCCATTGCTACCTCATTGATTTGTGAGGAAAATTTCTCGCAATTTTGCTTCAGCCATTTGCGAGGTTCCTCGGCTGATGCATGCGCAGTGTCTCTGCTCCGCTGTGGGCTGGCACTCCCTGCGAAGTGAGACTGGCCCGGCCCCGCAGGGAGGGCCAGGAGTCATGCTGTCCCGTTACTCTAAGCACAGCTGGGGGACTGACCGCTCACCCCCACCCGCAGGCGTGTGTTACTGTTTCCATGGCTACGGGTGGGGAAGGGAAATGCCCCAGGAAAGGGGGGCTGGCCACAGCAGCCAGCAAGACATGCTCACTCCACTGCTGCAGCTGCAGCCCACCCATGCTGTGCGGGGCCCAGACACGACACAGGGCTGGGATGTGCAGGGCACAAGCACCGGGGCTAGGTGGGGTCCTGGGCGGGGAGCAGTAGCGCGGGGTTTCGGCTGCAAGCACATGCGGTCGCAGCAGCCCAGAGAAGACCAGGGATTCTCTGGTGCGGATTCCTGAGTCAGAGGGGGCCTAGAAACAGTTCCCTTTGCTCCCCTGTGCTGAGAGAGCCCATGGTGAGGAGCAGAAATGTGTACGCAGTGCTCCGGAGTGGTGGGGGTAGAGCAATGGGCATGGTCTGCATGCATATTAATGACCTATGCATTTGCAAATTTGATGTTCTGTGAGAGCCCTGGCATGTCCCGTTCCTTGCAAATGAGGGGGCATAACTGTAACTCTTCATTAAGAGATGGCTTCTCAGGACACAACATGGGCAACTTTGCTCAGTGCTGCTTGGTTTTTTTTCTCCCTCTAATTTCATATCCATTCACAGCAGGCACTACGGACGGTGATGTATTTATTTGTTGACCAACCTAGTCATGGCAAAATTGCATGCTGCCATTCAGCAGGGCTTTGATAGGCTGAAGAGCTGGGCAGAGAGGAACCTAATGAGACTCAACAAAGGCAAGTGTAGGGTCCTGCACCTGAGGAGGAGTAACCCCAAGTATCAGTCCTGGCTGGGGTTGTGACTGACTAGAGAGCAGAGAAGGACCTGGGAGTCTTGGGGGGTGACAAGTTGACCATGAGCTGTCAGCAGTGAGCCCATGTGGCCAGGTCAGCCAATGGTGTTCTGGGGTTATCAGGCAGAATGTGGCCAGATGGTCAAGGGAGGTGATCCCTCCCGTTCTGCTTGGCCCTAGTGAGTACTGTGTCCAATTCTGGGTCATCAGATGAAGGAAAGACAACTACTGGAGAGCATCCAGTGAAGGCCACAAAGATGATGAGGGGTCTAGAGCATTTCTCTCAGGATACACTGTGGGAACTGGGCGTGTTTAGTCTAGAGGAGACTGAAAGGCAATCTCATAAATGCATTCAAATATCTCAGAGCCAGGTGTCAAGAGGATGGTGCCACTCTTCAGTGGTGCCCAGTGACAGGACAAGGAGTAATGGCCACAAACTAAAACACAGGAAACCTCAACATGATGAACTTTACACTGAGGATGGCAGAGCACTGGAACAGGGTGCCAGGGGAGGGCACAGAGTCTCCCTCTCTCTTTCCTCCAGAAAACCTACCTGGCCACGTTCCAGTGTCACCTGGTCTACATGACCCTGGCTATATCTAGGTGATCTCCAGAGGTTCCTTCCAATCCCAACTAGTCTGTGATTCTGAGAATCCGGCTTGAGCTGTACTGCGAATTTAGGGCTGGATAAATTCATGCCTTTGGAAGTTAGTTTTTACCCTTCATTCTTCTATGTTCCGAAGCAAGGCTGCCGCTCTGGCTGTGCCAAATCCCGACGCTCCCGCACCACGGCCTTGCTCAGCGCCGAGTTCTCCAGAGGGGCGCGGGGCCGCCCCTCCCCCGTCACGTGAGAGGCACCACGTGACGGGGCGCAGATGGCGGCGGCGCGCTGAGGATTCCTGGCATGGAGGTGTTCATCCCGTCCTTCCGATACGAGGAGAGCGAGCTGGAGCGGGGATACACGGTGAGGTGCGCCGAGGCAGGACACCCCCTCGCCTCGGGGCGGCCGTGTGGCGACGGCGAGTGAGGGCTGTCCCGTGGAGCCGGTCCGGCATCAGCGTGGAGGGTCCTTGCCGAGCCCAGCCCTCCCCTGCCCATTTTTTTCCCAGTCCAGCCCAGCCCAGCCCACCCTGCCCATCTCAGCCCACCCTGCCCACCTCTTCCTTGACTATCCCATCCCTTCCTTTACTATCGCATCCTGTCCCGCCCCGTCCCGATCCGTCCCGTCCCATCCGATCCCATTCCAAGCCTACTCTACCCTGTCCCTCGCTTCCCTATTCAGCCCTGCCCTGCCCTGCCTGACCCTTCCCTGCTCTGTCCTGCCCGGCCCTTCCCTGCCCAGTCCATTCCTGCGTATCACATCCCTCCCCGCCCCGCTCGGTGCAGGAAGGGTGCGCTCAGCCCCTGTCACCTGCTGTCCCAAGCCACTCTGCTGCAGAGCTGGGG
The DNA here is from genome assembly GCA_013390025.1 of Pitta sordida. NCBI lineage: Eukaryota > Metazoa > Chordata > Aves > Passeriformes > Pittidae > Pitta > Pitta sordida. The sequence continues at coordinate 42,158 of WEKX01002661.1, read as the reverse complement.
AGAGGCAGCTACTCAGCCCTACTGAGAGGGGCACGGCTGGGCTCCCCGGAAAAGAAGTTGTAGCGAGTTCAGCCCAAGGCCAAACATGATGAAGGGATCGGAGTATCTTTTGCATGAGAAAAGGCTCAGCGAGCTGAGACTGTTCACTCCACAGAAGAGGTGCGAGAAAGGCCTTTTGTCAGTGTGTACAAGTGAGCTGAACAGAGAGAAGGACGAGGTCAGACTCTGTTGGTGCCCAGTCACAGGACACATGGTAGTGAGAAAACATCAGAGCATAGAGACCACCATTTAAACATAAGACAAGACTGGTTTGTTACCATGAGGATAGTCAAGCATAGGTTGCCCAGAGGACTGGGAAGTCTCCATCCCTGCAGGTTCTCAAAACCTGACAGGACATCATCCTGAGCAGCCTTCTGTATTGATGACCCTTCCTGAGCAGGGTAGTTAGTCTGCACACCTTTTAGAGGTCCTTTCTATTCCCGTTGGTTTTCTCGTCCTACAAAACTGTTGTAATGTAACACTTCCACATGTTGTTGGGTGGAGACATGAGAGTCTGTGGACCGAAAACCAAGGCCTTTGACTGAACGTGGGTATTCAAGTCTAGCTGCTTTTGTTAAATGTATTAATTCAGTAGTTTGATGCTGTTAAAAATTACCAGGAAAACCCCTAAATCTGGTAGAGTTGCTGGAAGATCGATCCCTGTCAGCATAGCTCCATGAAGCAAGTGCATCTGTCTGATCCTTAACGCTGTATATTGTTTGGTGTTTGCAGTGTTTGCAATCCTTGTAAACCATTTTAGATACATTAATGTGAGAGTGTGACTGCATTAATATTTCTGCATCTTAGGTGAACTTAAATGTAAGTGATTCCCTAGAATATGTCTGTGTGATTTTGGAGAATGAAACTGGCTTTAAAGCATTTCAGCTGAGTGTGGTTACAATACCACAGACTGATCCCACCACTGAGCAGGTTAGTTGAAATGACTGAGTAATTTCTAAGATGTTCATATTACACAAATAGGATTTTTCATAAAAATGTTTATTTTTAGTGTTTGTTTTTCTGTGTTTTTATTTCTTTACTAATAATTCTGTCTGTGATTCCTGCTATTTTTGAAAATTTTTTAATTTGATTTTTTTTAATTTCAAAGATGTTAAGCTGTGTAAGCTTCAAAGGGATCAGTAATGAAACTGTCTTTCTAGAAGTCTTTCAGAAATTGATCTTGAGAGTGAAAATGTTTGATTACAATTCTGCATTCATTGTTACAACACTATTCCTCTTGAGTCACTCGCTGTTTATGAGTCAAACTTGTGGATCTGAAACTTGCTGTAGCTCAGCAAATTTTTAGTTGTTTCTGCATGATTTTTTTGCCTTTTCAGTCAGATGGAGGGGTTCTACACTGCATCCCTTAAAAAACTTACACTGGTCTTGCCTTACACTGACCATGGCACTGTACTAGGAGTCATAGCCAAAGTTTGTCCACGTCAGGCATGCTTGTGGGAGAAGATATAGAAAAGTGTTCTGTTAATAACATTATGTACTTCCTGTGTGCTTAAAAGAGCTTATGGGCTATGCATGAGGAACGCTTGTGCCAATGTAGTTGTTGATTTGTCATATTGCTAAATAATTTCTGTAGGTATGTATATATATGTATGGATAAGTACAGAGATTCAAATGAGTTCACTACGTGCTCTCCTTTCAGCAAAACTGAGGTTAATGAAAGCTTACTATTTCTCTGTACTAGCTTGAAAGATACTGGCAGATATATTTACCATACATATTTACGATAGGAATTATTTTGCTTTGAGCAACAAGGTGATTTCACTTGGATGGTTGGAGCTTGGGAATGTGTCTGTGTCCATACCACATCAGCTCTCACTCTTGTGGTTGTTAACAGTCAGGAGGTGTAGGTTTGATGGAGACCACTATAAAATTTGGAAATTGCAGGGTAATGAAGTCTTTATGATTAAGTAGATATCTCACCAATTCTGTGCTATCTAAATCTGANTTTAAATCACAACACTGTTCCTGCTGACATCCAACTCACCAACTGCACAGCTCAACCTGGCTCATGTGGCCAGTGAGGAAAAATTACCTGAAAGAGGAATAACCAAGGGGCGAGGCATGCTGAGTGACCTGGACCACACAACTAGGCAAAAGAGATATGGTACCCGTGCACCATTTAAGACAACATCCACCACCAAGACACAGCTCCAGGACTTAAATCCTCTTATGAAGTCACTGCATGAATACAGCTGAGTACTACCCTCATGCATCCCACAGGCTGTAGCTTTTCCAGTAGTGTGCCATGCCCAAAAGCCTTGTGCCAACAACAACCCCACAACCCGCTGGAAAAGCCTTTGAGCACTAACCCCATGTCTTTGGTTTTGCTGTCCTAGTGGGGCTCAGCAGTCCTATTCAGCTTTGATATTTGCTATTATTGGATGGGGCGCAGATGGCGGCGGCGCGCTGAGGATTCCTGGCATGGAGGTGTTCATCCCGTCCTTCCGATACGAGGAGAGCGAGCTGGAGCGGGGATACACGGTGAGGTGCGCCGAGGCAGGACACCCCCTCGCCTCGGGGCGGCCGTGTGGCGACGGCGAGTGAGGGCTGTCCCGTGGAGCCGGTCCGGCATCAGCGTGGAGGGTCCTTGCCGAGCCCAGCCCTCCCCTGCCCATTTTTTTCCCAGTCCAGCCCAGCCCAGCCCACCCTGCCCATCTCAGCCCACCCTGCCCACCTCTTCCTTGACTATCCCATCCCTTCCTTTACTATCGCATCCTGTCCCGCCCCGTCCCGATCCGTCCCGTCCCATCCGATCCCATTCCAAGCCTACTCTACCCTGTCCCTCGCTTCCCTATTCAGCCCTGCCCTGCCCTGCCTGACCCTTCCCTGCTCTGTCCTGCCCGGCCCTTCCCTGCCCAGTCCATTCCTGCGTATCACATCCCTCCCCGCCCCGCTCGGTGCAGGAAGGGTGCGCTCAGCCCCTGTCACCTGCTGTCCCAAGCCACTCTGCTGCAGAGCTGGGGAGAGGCAGCTACTCAGCCCTACTGAGAGGGGCACGGCTGGGCTCCCCGGAAAAGAAGTTGTAGCGAGTTCAGCCCAAGGCCAAACATGATGAAGGGATCGGAGTATCTTTTGCATGAGAAAAGGCTCAGCGAGCTGAGACTGTTCACTCCACAGAAGAGGTGCGAGAAAGGCCTTTTGTCAGTGTGTACAAGTGAGCTGAACAGAGAGAAGGACGAGGTCAGACTCTGTTGGTGCCCAGTCACAGGACACATGGTAGTGAGAAAACATCAGAGCATAGAGACCACCATTTAAACATAAGACAAGACTGGTTTGTTACCATGAGGATAGTCAAGCATAGGTTGCCCAGAGGACTGGGAAGTCTCCATCCCTGCAGGTTCTCAAAACCTGACAGGACATCATCCTGAGCAGCCTTCTGTATTGATGACCCTTCCTGAGCAGGGTAGTTAGTCTGCACACCTTTTAGAGGTCCTTTCTATTCCCGTTGGTTTTCTCGTCCTACAAAACTGTTGTAATGTAACACTTCCACATGTTGTTGGGTGGAGACATGAGAGTCTGTGGACCGAAAACCAAGGCCTTTGACTGAACGTGGGTATTCAAGTCTAGCTGCTTTTGTTAAATGTATTAATTCAGTAGTTTGATGCTGTTAAAAATTACCAGGAAAACCCCTAAATCTGGTAGAGTTGCTGGAAGATCGATCCCTGTCAGCATAGCTCCATGAAGCAAGTGCATCTGTCTGATCCTTAACGCTGTATATTGTTTGGTGTTTGCAGTGTTTGCAATCCTTGTAAACCATTTTAGATACATTAATGTGAGAGTGTGACTGCATTAATATTTCTGCATCTTAGGTGAACTTAAATGTAAGTGATTCCCTAGAATATGTCTGTGTGATTTTGGAGAATGAAACTGGCTTTAAAGCATTTCAGCTGAGTGTGGTTACAATACCACAGACTGATCCCACCACTGAGCAGGTTAGTTGAAATGACTGAGTAATTTCTAAGATGTTCATATTACACAAATAGGATTTTTCATAAAAATGTTTATTTTTAGTGTTTGTTTTTCTGTGTTTTTATTTCTTTACTAATAATTCTGTCTGTGATTCCTGCTATTTTTGAAAATTTTTTAATTTGATTTTTTTTAATTTCAAAGATGTTAAGCTGTGTAAGCTTCAAAGGGATCAGTAATGAAACTGTCTTTCTAGAAGTCTTTCAGAAATTGATCTTGAGAGTGAAAATGTTTGATTACAATTCTGCATTCATTGTTACAACACTATTCCTCTTGAGTCACTCGCTGTTTATGAGTCAAACTTGTGGATCTGAAACTTGCTGTAGCTCAGCAAATTTTTAGTTGTTTCTGCATGATTTTTTTGCCTTTTCAGTCAGATGGAGGGGTTCTACACTGCATCCCTTAAAAAACTTACACTGGTCTTGCCTTACACTGACCATGGCACTGTACTAGGAGTCATAGCCAAAGTTTGTCCACGTCAGGCATGCTTGTGGGAGAAGATATAGAAAAGTGTTCTGTTAATAACATTATGTACTTCCTGTGTGCTTAAAAGAGCTTATGGGCTATGCATGAGGAACGCTTGTGCCAATGTAGTTGTTGATTTGTCATATTGCTAAATAATTTCTGTAGGTATGTATATATATGTATGGATAAGTACAGAGATTCAAATGAGTTCACTACGTGCTCTCCTTTCAGCAAAACTGAGGTTAATGAAAGCTTACTATTTCTCTGTACTAGCTTGAAAGATACTGGCAGATATATTTACCATACATATTTACGATAGGAATTATTTTGCTTTGAGCAACAAGGTGATTTCACTTGGATGGTTGGAGCTTGGGAATGTGTCTGTGTCCATACCACATCAGCTCTCACTCTTGTGGTTGTTAACAGTCAGGAGGTGTAGGTTTGATGGAGACCACTATAAAATTTGGAAATTGCAGGGTAATGAAGTCTTTATGATTAAGTAGATATCTCACCAATTCTGTGCTATCTAA
>WEKX01002661.1:24496-37091 GCA_013390025.1 Pitta sordida | reverse complement strand
ACTTAAATGGAGTGACACTGTGAAGTGTTATCTCTTTGAAATGTAACCTTCAATTAAAGGGGATGGGTGCAATCCTGGACAAGCACAGTTTATCTGAGTATATCTGAGTAAAGGATGGTATTTTTCTGTGAAATTGTATAAGCAATTCAATTTCAATTAGTTTGCATCATCAGCTTTATGTGCAGTATTAAAACAGTTTGGTGACAAAGGTCAAAGAAGATATGATCTTGACAAACTGATAACAATGGACAAGAAAAGGCTGAACTGCATAACTTTCTTTTTGCCTCAGTCTTCATTTGCAAGTCTCTTTTCCCACACTTATTGAGTGCATGGACTGCAGGGCAGGGACTGGAGGAGCAAAAGTGCTTCACACTGTAAGAGAAAATCAGGTTTATCAGGAGCCTGAACATACCTACCTAAGTCTATGGGACCTGACAAGATGCATTTCAAAGTGCTGAGGGAATTGGTTGATGTAGCTGCCAAGCCACTCTCCACAATATTCAAGAAGTCACAGCAGTCTGGTGAAGTCTGAGGCGAATGGAAAAAGAGGAACATTGTACTCATCTTTAGTGAGGGTAGAAAGGAGGACCCTTGGAACTACAAACCTGTCAGCATTATCTCTGTGCCTGGGAAGATCATGGAGTAGATCATACTAGAAGCTCTACTGAGGCACAAGGAGGACGGGGAGGTGATTTGGAACAGCACAGCTTCACCAAGGGCAAGTCCTGCCTACCTGACCTCGTGGCCTTCTATGATGGAATGACTACATCAGTGGCTAAGGGAAGGGCTACATGTGACATTTATCTGGACTTCTGTAAAAGCTTTGGGGAACTTTGGCATGGTCCCCCACAACAGCCTTCTCTATGGCTGGATTGTTCGATGGATGTGGAATTGTTTGTATGGTCATATCCAGAGGATCCATGGCTTAGAGTTCCAGTGAAGGTCAGTGACAAGCGCTGCCCTCAGAGGTCTGTACGGAGACCAGTGTTATTTAATATCTTCATTAATGACACACATAAAGGGATCAGGTGCACCCTCAGTAAATTTGCATGTGGATGGGGTCTGTTGCGTCCAGCTCTGAGGCCCACAACACAGGAAGGACAGGGATTGTTGGAGCAATTCCAGAGAAGGACCACAAAAATGGATCAGAACAATGGAGCACCTCTGCAATGAGGAAAAGCTGAGAGAGTTGGTGAGTGAGGCCTGGAGAAGAGAGGGCTCTAGGGAGACATTTTTGCAGTCTTTCTGTATATAAAGAAGGCTTTTAAGAAAGATGGGGACAAGTGTTTTAGAGGACTTGTTGCAGTAGGACAGGAAGTGATGTTTTTAATGTGGAAGAGGGGACATTCAGAGTAGACCTAAGGAACACAGTTTATACAATGAGGGTTGTGAAACACTGCACAGAGACACTTTAGATGGCCCATCCCTGGACACATCCAAGGTCACGTTGGATGAGGCTCTGGGCAACCTGATTTAGAGATGTAGATGTCCTTGCTCATCGCTGGGGGGATGTGACTTAGATGACCTTCAAGGTCCCTTCCAACTCAAACTACAGTAATCTCTTGAATATGGCAGGGGAGGTTGGTTCTAGAAAGATGCCACAATAAGGAAAATCCATGTAGTAGCAGAAAATGGAGTAAAAATGGTAAATACAGTAAAGATGGTAAAGACAGTAAAAACTCAGGAAAAATCCGTGCGATGTATTGAAGCTATGAATGGTGAACCACAATGTAGCAAGGGATTACTGTATTATGTGATTTTGTTATCACAGAAGTACTATTTTACAGAGATTATATTTTTAGTACAGTGTATCCTTGCTGCATTGCGACCCCTCCATTGTGACCTCGGTGATTTGCAAGAANGTGTGTTACTGTTTCCATGGCTACAAGTGAGGAAGGGAAGTGCCCCAGGAAAGTGGGGCTGGGCTGGCTACGGCAGCAGTGGGGCAAACGCTGTGTGCTGGGATGGTGCAGCAGTGGGACATGCTCACTCCGCTGCCGCAGCTGCTGCCTGCCTGCGCCATGCGGGGCCATGCGTGGGCACAAGCACCGGGGCCAGGGGGGGAGAGGGAGGGGAGCAGCAGTGGAGGGTTTGAGCAGCTGACCCCGGCTGCAGAAGCAGGAGCTGAAGAGAACTCCAGGGATTCATGGGGGAGGTCTCCCAAGTCATAGAGGGCTCAGAAACGCTTCCCTTTGCTCCCCTGTGCTGTGAGAGCCCGTGAGGAGGAGCGGAACAATGTCCGCAGTGCTGTGGAGTAGTGGGGGGTGGAGCAATGATTGCGGCCTGCGTGTGTTTGCGAATTTGACGACCTGCTCCTTGCAAATTAGGAGGTATAACTATATTCTCTTTTCCACAAGTGCTAACTTGCTCAAAATTAAAATGTTTTCTTGGAATATCTGAAACAAGAAACTATAAAAGATTGTGTAGAATATGCAATTATGCAAGAAAAGGATGATGGAACTTTGCGTCCGCGCCTGCCATGCAGGAGACCGTGGTTCAATTCCTGCCGGGGAGGCAGTGGTGTGGTTTAAGAGTTGCCTTGATGATCCTTGTGGGTCCCTTCCAACTCAGAATAATCTGTGAATCTGTGAACTTTGGGCAGATGGAAGGTTCCCCACATGCTGTCTGCCCACCAGTCCAGTCACTTGCCAGAGGATTACTGAGCATGTCTTCTGCACTGGGATTGTTGGGGCCATTGCAAAGGAGCATGACTGAAGAAGGATTTTTTGAGAAGAGTGGTGATGTTTGTCCTAGTGTCTTTGCTAGAAACATGGTGGTGACCTCCTGCATGAAATGAGAGACTGAAAGAATTTTCCTCTCTGTGGTGGCTCTACATGGCAACTGTAACACACTTTCCTGACATCTCCACATTTCTGGTTTCTTATCATTAGCAGAGCAGAATCTAGATCCCTTGGATTTAGGCTGTCACTGTGTGTTCTTACTGTGTGGAAAGAAAAGACACAAAAGGAATGTTTGTCCTTTTCCAGCTTACTGGTTTGTTTTCAGCTTTACCCTGAAACCTGTTGTTTCAGATTACAGTGCATCCCCGGTGCATTGAGACCTCGCCATTGTGACCCCAGCGATTTGTGATATAAATTTCCCGCAGTCCGGTTTCATGCATTTGCGAGGTTCCCTGGCTGACACATGCGCAATGACTCTGCTTTGCTGAGGTGCGGTGCTGGCTCTCCCTCTGGGGCGGGACTGGGCTGGCCCCTCGGGAAGGGCGCACACTTTCTGTGACTCGCCGAGGGCTGTGGGACAGGGACGGCCACTGTAGAAGACAGAGCAGGGCCCTGTGTGGCGTGAGGCGCCAGGTGGGGATGAGTCCTCCACCTGCCTACACTTAATTAATGTAGGTCCCTGAGTGTCGCCCACCTGCCCATGTGTGCAGAGTGCCTGCAAGNGGGAGCAGCGGCGCGGGGTTGGCACTGCGCGGGGTTGGCACTGCTGGTGGCCAATGTGGAAGCGACAGCGTGGCTGAAGAGAAGTCTAGGGATTCTCGGGGGGGTCCCCCAAGTCAGACAGGACACAGAAATGCTTCTCTTTCCTCCTGTGGGCTGGGAGAACCCGTAGGGAGGAGTCAAAGAGGCTCCCCAGTGCTCCTGATTGGCTGGGGGTGGAGCGAAGGGCATGGCCTGCGTGCATATTAATGATCTGCACGTATTTGCGAGTTTGACGTTTCGCGAGGGCCGTGGCCTGTGCCATTCCTCGCGAAATACAGGGTATAACTGTATTTTGTTTTTCTCCTTGATATTGTTAGGCAGCACTGGGAAACTGGAATGGGCAGAGACCCATCAATTCTGGGGAAAGGGTGGAAATTACTTGCCATAGATAGTGGAAACATCTCCCTAGCTTGAGAGGGAAAACTACAGTGAAATTAAGAAATAGAAAGGGTTAGATCTTGACCAGGGAAATAAGATATTAAAAAGAAAAATTAGGGAAAAGTCTTACTAGACAACACTTGAGATTAGGTTCTGTCAGCAAAGTAAATGTGACACACAGTTCTTTCAAAAGTCTTTGATTCAGGAACTCAGCTTTAGTAAATCACTATTCCTCTGATATAAAATCTTGAAAGTCTTTTTCTTCTACTACCCCACCCCCCCCGAAAACCCCTACGAGACTCCAGGGTAAGCTTGCGCTTGTTCTGGTCTGATTGGAGTATACATGGAATGATGAAACACAGAATAAAGAAAACGCCTGTTTTCCTAGTGAACAATTAAATTTCATTGTCAGTTGAAATTGATGATACTAGCTTCTAAACTATTAAGCCTGTGCTAATAAATGCAACAGTTGTTCATAATTTGGCAGTGAATGACCTTTAAATGTAGTTCCTTACTAAGGATGTCTCTAGAGAACAATTCAACTTGGAAATGACACCCATGTGTTCTTGTTATCATTTAAACATGCTCGCTTTGTCAATAACAGAATAATAAATACTAGTTAGATTTCTAATGTTGATTCAGATCCAAGGAAACTTACTGAATAAATTAGTGTACGTTTGATTTATATTGACAAAAAAAATTTTACAGTGGTATATTGCAGGTCAAGGTGACATACATTTAGATGTGTTGTAGAACAGAGGGCATACTTGACTGACACAAGTGCTTACTGTGTTTTTAATTAACACTTCGAATACTACTCCACAAATTTCTCCTGGATTTGCGAATGTTGTGAAAGTAAGACATGACATGTAAGATCCTAAACAAACTACTGTTGTTTTTTTGAAAATCCATAGACTGTACCGCTGTAGAGGCACTGTTTACTTACTAGACTATACTCTTGTTTATGTAAGATAAAACCAGAAAGACTTAAAGTTTGGTATAGTTTATGTATTTCAACTTTCTTAACTGCCAAAGTAAATGTACTGAGAGCCAAAAAGGGAGGTTTTTAGTTGTCCTTCCATATGAAGCCACAATAGCTAGTTATAAAGGGGGACTATTTTTAAGTGTTGCAGTTACAAAGCATAGAGAGAGTATTTAATAGTTTATGTAAAATTACTTTGAAAAATTACGATTCTAATCCTTTCACTGAGTGTCTGGACTGTGTAAACTTGGTAGTTTAAAAAAGTTTGAACAAGCTTTGAGTGCCTTGAGTATGAAATCTGCCAGTGTGAAGGCTACTTGCTTACCAGTCTAGCATATTCAAGCTCCCCCCTTGTTAACCTTGTGTTACAAGTTCTGTTCAGATCAGTGAACCCGTCACTCCAAGTTCAAGGGAGTTAAACGGAAGTATTAGATCTGTTAGATCTACTTAGGCTTTTTTACAGTCTTACTACCTTTGTAGAGGATTTTCAGATGTCCTGGTTACTCCACAAAGGAGTCAGAGTAGGTCTGTATTGATGTTTTTCTCTTCTACAGGGACAATAAAGACAATAAAGAGCATTTCACAGATGTCAGTGATTTTGTAATGTCAGAGAAGTGGTATTTTGATCACTGTTGTTTGGTGTTTTTTGCAGTGCCAATGAAGGAGCATGTATTAGTGGAGGGAATAGGCATGATCACAGAACATTCTGAGTTGGAAGGGACCCACAAGGATCATCAAGTCCAACTCTTGAACAGCACCACTGCCTCCCTGGTGGGAATCGAACCTGTGGTCTTCCGCGTGAAAGGCAGGGACCCTCACCACTGTACTAAAGTGGATTTTCAGAATAGATGTGATACTTTTTTTTTTTTTTTTGAGGGGGTGGGTGGTGTGGTTAACAGCGATGATTAAATTTCTTTTCTGTAGTCAGTTTTCCTGTTGTCAGACTTTGTCAGTGTTATGAAACTGACCACTTTGCATGCAGTGGGAACTTGAAGACTATAAAGTAAGACACAAAGAATTTTGCAGTGCACACGATGGCAGCTAAAGCAGAAAGTAGAAAAAGATAAAACCAGAGAGAAAATTGACTGTATGCGTACATAGTATTCAATTAAAGCTGTCTCTCTTTTTATGTGTTTAGTCTGCTTCAGAGTCTAGAAAGGTTAGGTAGAGACCTACAGCTCCAGTGACCTCTAATTGTTGTGCAATTACTCAAAGGCCCCCTGATTCACAGTCATGCAGTTGTGGTGGAAAGGATCATGCAAGATCTCTCTGTACGGGAAATCCCTTCTGCTGTATTCCAGAGGCAAGGGTTGACAGGTGGATATAGAAACAGCAGCATGATTACCTGTATCAACATGCCATCTGAAAGACCCACAATTAACATATTCTGTATTACAATAAAAATATATTTGAATTCTGTTTTATTTTTGAGAAATTCTGGTGACAAAATTTTTTAAATAATACAGTCATGCGTTGGTGCATTGTGACTTCTCCATTGCGACCTCACTGGATCGCAACAGATTTTCCCCATGAATCTGCCTCAGTGATCGGTGGAGTGCCTCCCGCTTGCCATGACATTTATAGTCCCGTGGTGCTGTGCCGCAGTCCCTGGCCCGCTCCTGTGTGTCTCCATGCCCAGTCCCTACCACAGAAGACCTACACCACGGCATACCCCAGGCGTCCACTGAGACCCAGTGCAGCACTGCCACAAGTCATGCTGTCCCCTGTTACTCTAAGCCCAGCCAGGGGACTGACCCCTGCCAGGCGCATGTTACTGTTCCCATGGCTACACACAGAGAAGGTAATGCAGTCTGTGCCTGGGGACTGCGTGCCTGGTGCAGCTGGTGATGATGTAGCCCCAGGGAAAGTGCCCCACGAAAGTGGGGCTGGGCTGGCTGCGGCAGCAGTGGGGCAAGTGCTGTGTGCTGGGATGGGGCAGTGGCAGGATGTGGCCGCACCGCCACCATAGCTGCTGCTCCAGGAGGAGGCTTCTGTTCCCCCATGCCCTCCCCCCGCTGCAGCAGGGGGAAGTGGTGTTCTGTTCAGTTCATATGTCCAGCACTGCCGCTCCCGCACCAGGGACCAGCAGATGGTCATATTGTAGCCACTGCAGTTAACGGGAAAGAAACTCTGACACCGACGCCACCCCCTGCCATAAGGGGCTCTGGGTGTCACAGTGTTGCAAAGTTAACATTTCCCAGGTTCCAGGAGCAAGGACCAGGGCCTGGAGACACCCCTTCCCTGACGTGGCCCCAGAGCTTCCCCACTGTGGAGGCAGTGCAAGCGTGCACAGTAGCAGGAGCCCAGCGGTGGCTGCAGAAGTGGCAGTGTGGATGAAGAAAANCTGGGATGGGGCAGTGGCAGGATGTGGCCGCACCGCCACCATAGCTGCTGCTCCAGGAGGAGGCTTCTGTTCCCCCATGCCCTCCCCCCGCTGCAGCAGGGGGAAGTGGTGTTCTGTTCAGTTCATATGTCCAGCACTGCCGCTCCCGCACCAGGGACCAGCAGATGGTCATATTGTAGCCACTGCAGTTAACGGGAAAGAAACTCTGACACCGACGCCACCCCCTGCCATAAGGGGCTCTGGGTGTCACAGTGTTGCAAAGTTAACATTTCCCAGGTTCCAGGAGCAAGGACCAGGGCCTGGAGACACCCCTTCCCTGACGTGGCCCCAGAGCTTCCCCACTGTGGAGGCAGTGCAAGCGTGCACAGTAGCAGGAGCCCAGCGGTGGCTGCAGAAGTGGCAGTGTGGATGAAGAAAAGCCCAGGGATTCTCCGGTTGTCTCTCCAGGCAGAGAGGGCTTGGAAGCAGTTCCCTTGGATCCCCTTTGCTGTGAGAGCCTGCGGGGAGGTGCGGAAAACTCTCCCCGATGCTCCACAGTGGCAAGGGGTGAAGTGATGGGTCTGGCCTGTATGCATATTAATGAGCTGTAACTATTTGCGACTGAGACAGTTCATGAGACCCCTGGGACAAATTTGGAGGTATGACTCTATAATACTACCTGTAGAATTATTTCAGCAGAGGATCCACAGTTAACCACTCCTTGTGATGTTTCCTGTCCATATACAGTCGGGTCTCCTATACCATGGTACTAGGGTCTTCCCCCTCCCCCGCAAAGCCCTCCTTCTGTGTAGAATGGCATGTCATTAATATGCAAATTTCCCCCTCACACGGCCCCCGGTGCTCTGACACTGTTTCAGCACTGCCGAGCCAGGCAGGCATCGTAGGACAGGGGCAAAGCTGAGCTGGGGCAGGGGCCATGGGGCGGGAGCCAAGCCGAACCGGGACAGGGATCACAGGACGGGCACCACGTGATGGGAGCCAAGCCGAGCCAGGGAGGGTGCCACTGGACAGGAATGGAGCCACTGGGTGCCACAGGGTGGGCACCAGAGGGCATGCACAATGCAGGCAGAGTGNGCTGCAGAAGTGGCAGTGTGGATGAAGAAAAGCCCAGGGATTCTCCGGTTGTCTCTCCAGGCAGAGAGGGCTTGGAAGCAGTTCCCTTGGATCCCCTTTGCTGTGAGAGCCTGCGGGGAGGTGCGGAAAACTCTCCCCGATGCTCCACAGTGGCAAGGGGTGAAGTGATGGGTCTGGCCTGTATGCATATTAATGAGCTGTAACTATTTGCGACTGAGACAGTTCATGAGACCCCTGGGACAAATTTGGAGGTATGACTCTATAATACTACCTGTAGAATTATTTCAGCAGAGGATCCACAGTTAACCACTCCTTGTGATGTTTCCTGTCCATATACAGTCGGGTCTCCTATACCATGGTACTAGGGTCTTCCCCCTCCCCCGCAAAGCCCTCCTTCTGTGTAGAATGGCATGTCATTAATATGCAAATTTCCCCCTCACACGGCCCCCGGTGCTCTGACACTGTTTCAGCACTGCCGAGCCAGGCAGGCATCGTAGGACAGGGGCAAAGCTGAGCTGGGGCAGGGGCCATGGGGCGGGAGCCAAGCCGAACCGGGACAGGGATCACAGGACGGGCACCACGTGATGGGAGCCAAGCCGAGCCAGGGAGGGTGCCACTGGACAGGAATGGAGCCACTGGGTGCCACAGGGTGGGCACCAGAGGGCATGCACAATGCAGGCAGAGTGGTGCACCCATGGTCCGTGTGGCACGGCATGGGCGTTGATTTGCATATTCATGACTACCTAATTTGAATATTCATGCATCAGGTCACACATGCTCAGTTGTGAAACGGACCTCCTTAATTGCTGAAAAATCACGCCACTAAAATGTGAAGCTACAATAGAGGCAGCACGAAGTGGAAGAGGGCCAACTGTAGCATCCAGTCATGATAATTGTAAAATCTTGTCAACAAAGATTTTGTTAAACATTCTTTATTTGCCAGGACTGAGAACACACCAGGCTTAAAATGCAACTTCAGGGAAAATGTAAGAGTACTCTCCCTTTTCTTATTTTTACAGCACACATTTTAGTTGGCCTTTGAATTTTTTAATACCTGCTGTATTAAATTCCAAGTTTAATTGATAATTAATCAGCATTGTTACGGCATTTGTGAAGTTATCTTGGAAATATCCATGTATGATAATTAAGAGATGCTTGTGTAGCAGAGTGCTTGGCATAGTAGAACGTCAGTACTACATTTGGGTACAGGGGAAGTATTTACTTCAGGTATGCACCATGGAAGTATACTGATGGAGGCTTTCCAGCTGCCATTTTCTGAATACACTTATTGTAAGCAACCATTATTTTTTCCTGTTCACAGGACTCTTTTGAACACTTGTATCAACTTTTCGTTTCCACTTGTGTCTAAGCCTGAACTTTCTGTTGTTTAGGGAAGACTGAAATTGCATTGTAAATCATTCTGGAAGGGGATTTTGATGACAAAACAGAAGTGTTCTCATTGCCTTTGAAAATGGCATTGTATTTTTAATGGGAAATGAAAGGAGAAGTGTATGTAGTCTGATAGTGAACTTCTTTATTTTAGATGTCCTGGTGATAAAGGTGATAAAGGTCTTACATCTAGAATATGAATACCCTCTTTCTGTGAGCAGTTTCTTTTTTTTTAATACTATTTGTGACTTGTGTTACAGATATTTCGCATTCCACAAACCAATAAATGTTGTAGGGTTGTTTGTTTGGTTGGTTTTTTTAATAAACTATTTGGGACACAACAGTAAGGCTTGGATTTTAGGCATTGAAATCAGATGAGACAGCAACAGCATTACAGTCGACCTCCGCAGCTCGTGGGCCATTAGGTCTGCCCGTATTCTGCTGGCCAGGGCGGCAGCAGAATACGCTGGTGCTGTTTGACAGAAGCGACAGCTGAACAAGCTGAGGCTGTTCAAAGGGGCTGCGGTGCACCCAACCAGCGCTTGGGAGAGGGCTGTGATGCAAGCAAGGCTGTGACGCATGCGCTGCTGCTTTTTTGGGGCAGATGTTTTGTTTGGGTTTTCTTTTTCTGGGACTTCAATAGCCCCAAGTGAAGCTTTCAACTTTCTGGCAGGGGCGACGGTGTGAGCAGGCAGATCTGAGCCAGGATGCAGAGCCAGGGCAGCGGCAGAGATTCACTTCTGATTTGCTGCCGAGCAACAGGATGCAAACCGTGTTTGCAGATGGGAGAGTTATAGCCGCCTTCGCCCTGGCACTGCAGACGGCTCTGACCTCCCTTTAACCCATAACAGGAGCAGAGAGAGCAGAAGGGGGAACAGCTTGGCACAGGACGGGTGCCATGGCTAGGCAAGCTGGTGGCGGAACTGGGACCTATCGCGGTGCCCGTGCCTGCCTGTCCGCCCCCAGTCCCTGCAACGGAAAGCCTGTCCCCGGCACGATAACCACAGGAACCCCTCGAGCGGCTCACATGTAATTAACATCTCCATTACCACCCCCTCCAGGCATTGTCCAGCCACTAAGGATTTTTGTCTCCAAGAAGCCTGGTGCTAAGCGTGGTGCTGATGGCCAAGGCGGTCCCAGCAACAGGACCTCACATTTCTGTAGCCAGCCCCGGTGCTCGGAGCTTTCACAGCCAAGTGGTGCGAGCTGAAACCTTCAGTACACACCCTGTGAAATTCCGCTTTAAATGTGTTGGCTGTGGCAGTGCACGTAATGATGCTTCCTGGGCTCTGCCTGACACGTGTCCTCTCCCCACACACTGGCTCCACTGAGGTCACCACATGTTCCTGCAGTGTTGCTGCATTCAGCTACCACTCCACCCACCACGTGTTCCCATGCACAAAGCACAAGCCTCCCATCACGTGTTCCCGTGGCAGTGTGGCTGTGAATGATGTGGGAACCAAAGGGAGCCCACACCTGCTTGGCCCCGGCACGTGGTCTGCTGTCCCAGCTAGCGTTCTTCTTTCGTACGACAAGCATTTACCAAACACTTCATTTGTACAGTGAGGTAGGAAATTTAATCTGGGTGCCACTATCCTGCACTGTGGGGACAAGAGGGGGGGAGGCCCAGGCCTAGAGAGGTGCCTGAACTGACCCAAGGCAGAGTTGTGGGAGGAAGGGTCTTGGAACATTCTCTGGAGTAGGACTGGTTGAATTTTGGGTGGTCTCTGAGAAGGTTTGCGGGACCAAGAGGAGGGGGAGGTTCCAGGGGCGTACAGGGTTAAGGGTTGTGAGTCCTTGAGTNTGTTCCCTCTTGGGTGCTACCAGCCTCCAGACGGTTTATGTTACATGTCAGTCCAACTACAGTTGGTACCATGGCTCCCAAACATCCAACTTCTTCCACAGCCTCCAGCACCCAAAGAAAGTGCTTACCATTGCGTCACTCCATGCAATCTCTCATGGATGCTATAGAGGCACGCTCTGACCTCACCATGAAGGCATTCTGGCGTGAGTACACAATTGCGAACTGTATTCAATTGGCCACCCATGATATGAAATCACAAACTGTTAATGCAAGCTGGAAGAATCTGTGGCCAGCAGTGGCATGTGACCGAAGAGGATTGTCTCCAGAAAAAGTGTAGAACTCTGTGAAGCTGTCAAAAGCTGTGAAACACTGTGAAGCTGTCTAAAGAACTGCAAGGACAGGGGGCCATGTCTCTCTGATGGGAAAGGGGGCATGGGGGAATGGATTGACAGGCGGGGAGTCAGAGCAAGAGGAGACAATGGGGCTGCTCCCCCCGTGGGGCAAGGTGGTTTTTCTGGGGATTTTTGGTTGATTTCCTTCACCTCCCCCACCCCTCAGCATGGTTCAGCTTGCAGCAGCGAGCCCTCTGTAGGCCGGCAGCTGCGTCCAGCCAGACCAACACTGTGGGCTGAGGGAAGCTGACCATCACCACTTCTCCCTGGCTCCTGGGTCCACCTCCCTGCCTCTCGCCAGGGCTGTCCGCAGGAGCATGGGCCACCAGCAGTTGTGCAGGGCGAAAGAGCTGATGATCTGCTCCTGCTGCCGCTCCTGAGATGCGCGGGGCAGGGACGGATGGGAGGATATATGCATCCCGTGCTGGGAGCACCTGCAGCTTCGCTGGTTCCTGTGCCCGATGCCCCAGCCCGCACCTTTCTCCCCTTCCCTCTCCTACCCAATCTTCGCTCCTCCTCTGCCCCACACATCCTAGAAGGGACCCCCCAGGCCTGTACCCTATTGACTGGTTCTGTGTTTGTGACACAGCAATAAATATCTACATAGAAAAAACACACAGTACATGTACATATTGTCCTGCTGCCCGGAAGGAACTTTTTATTTTGGGCAGCGAGAGAGAGTGCCGGTGCCAGCACAGGAATTGGACTCTGGCATCAGCAGCCTGCGCTGCTGGCATCAGGACACATTGGGCTATGTCGCCCATGTCACGCTGTTGCGGGCAGAGCTGA
>WEKX01002661.1:12426-23585 GCA_013390025.1 Pitta sordida | reverse complement strand
AGGGCACTGGGTGTCCCAGGGGGGTGAGGTGGGGTTACTGAGGATGATTTCAGGGGTTTGAGGGAGATTTTGGGCACTCTCTTGTGTGTTTGGTGGATTGTGGTTTGGGGGGGANAATTTTGGGTGGTCTCTGAGAAGGTTTGCGGGACCAAGAGGAGGGGGAGGTTCCAGGGGCGTACAGGGTTAAGGGTTGTGAGTCCTTGAGTACCTCTGTAGNCACAAACTGTTAATGCAAGCTGGAAGAATCTGTGGCCAGCAGTGGCATGTGACCGAAGAGGATTGTCTCCAGAAAAAGTGTAGAACTCTGTGAAGCTGTCAAAAGCTGTGAAACACTGTGAAGCTGTCTAAAGAACTGCAAGGACAGGGGGCCATGTCTCTCTGATGGGAAAGGGGGCATGGGGGAATGGATTGACAGGCGGGGAGTCAGAGCAAGAGGAGACAATGGGGCTGCTCCCCCCGTGGGGCAAGGTGGTTTTTCTGGGGATTTTTGGTTGATTTCCTTCACCTCCCCCACCCCTCAGCATGGTTCAGCTTGCAGCAGCGAGCCCTCTGTAGGCCGGCAGCTGCGTCCAGCCAGACCAACACTGTGGGCTGAGGGAAGCTGACCATCACCACTTCTCCCTGGCTCCTGGGTCCACCTCCCTGCCTCTCGCCAGGGCTGTCCGCAGGAGCATGGGCCACCAGCAGTTGTGCAGGGCGAAAGAGCTGATGATCTGCTCCTGCTGCCGCTCCTGAGATGCGCGGGGCAGGGACGGATGGGAGGATATATGCATCCCGTGCTGGGAGCACCTGCAGCTTCGCTGGTTCCTGTGCCCGATGCCCCAGCCCGCACCTTTCTCCCCTTCCCTCTCCTACCCAATCTTCGCTCCTCCTCTGCCCCACACATCCTAGAAGGGACCCCCCAGGCCTGTACCCTATTGACTGGTTCTGTGTTTGTGACACAGCAATAAATATCTACATAGAAAAAACACACAGTACATGTACATATTGTCCTGCTGCCCGGAAGGAACTTTTTATTTTGGGCAGCGAGAGAGAGTGCCGGTGCCAGCACAGGAATTGGACTCTGGCATCAGCAGCCTGCGCTGCTGGCATCAGGACACATTGGGCTATGTCGCCCATGTCACGCTGTTGCGGGCAGAGCTGAAGCGCAGTGCTGAGCTCCTGGCCGCCTGGGGATTAAAACTCCCGTCTGCCACCACCCTGGTTTTATCATTGGAGGCAGGAACCATCTCCCGTCATCCCCCGGTTTGCAGCAGCGACACGCCACCATGCCCGAAAGTGCTGGCACGGCCCCAGTGCCTCTGTGCTGGCCTTGCGGCAGAGCTCCCAGCTTCACGGAGATGGTAGCTGTTCCCTTTCCCCCTAAATGGTGAGAATCAAGGATGTACAGCAAGTGTGGTGGACGGTGATAGCAGGTGAGGACAATTATATATTCATGAGCTCATTATATATTCACAAGCTGACGGGTACATTCTGCACGTGCGCCGAGGTTGCGCAACTCACTGAAAAGTCACCCGCGACTATTTGGATCACGCAAATTACGGATCGTGAATATGCGGAGGATCACTGTACCATGGGAAAGAACCACTATCTCCATGCTTGAAACAAAGTATGTTTCCTCTTCTTCCTCCTCTGTCGGTGCAGTGAGAGCTCCACCTCCCATACGAAGAGCCCTTAATTTCTAAAAGTGTATAAATAGCCAATATAAGAAGATGATTTTGGATGTTGGATTAGTTGTCAGTGTAGCTACAGTGTAGTAATTTATAAGAAGTGACAGCCAAGCCTTCACTGCAACTTCCATTTAGTATATTATTTATTTCTTTGTCACAAGGTTTGTTGGTCGCAGTTAAGACCAGGGCCTCTATGTGACAGTTGTGGAATGGTGTACATGATGCACAGTTTCAAAAATTGGTCTTGAAAGGACTTGTCTACACTTGGTAATACAGTTGTCCCTTGCTCATTGCAGGGCTGCTGGTCTTCCCTCCTGCCCCCACCAGTGAAGCCCTCCATCCACAAGTATAGGTAGCTCATTAATGTGCAAATTAGTGCTGCCCCACCCCCCTCAGGTCAAGTGTGCTCCGGTGGTGTGTTGGCACCTCCTGCTGCCTGCAGGATCTCCACACCAGAAAAAGACTGGCTTTGCCACTCTGTTCTACACACTGAAGCTGGGAGCAGCCCACCCAAGCCACTCACCCTGCTATGCTGGTGCCAGGGCTGTCAGCCCTGCCCCGCTGTGTATCAGTGTCTGTGTTGGTGGCTCCCCACAACCACGGGCAGCCTACACCAGGAAAAACCCGTCTGTGATGCTAGTTTTGCATGCTGGCTCTGGGAGCACCCCTCCCTGCAGCCTGCGGGGACTCCCCTGCCCCCTGCCCTGTTCGCAGGGACTCCCATGCCCCCTGTGCTGGTGCCTAACCCAAACCCTAGTCCAACACATAGTGGGGCAGGGCTAACAGCCCCGCCTCTGGCATAGCAGGACAGGTGGCCTGGGCAGGGTGCTCCCAGCACCAGCATACAGGACAGAGTGGAAAAGAGGCTTTTTTCCTGGTGCAGGGCTCCCACTGGCAGCAGAAGCCACTGACACACCGCTGGAACACGCTGGGGCTGAGCGGGGTGGGGCGATGCTAATTTGCATATTCATGGCTGTCAGCACAGGCACAGTTGCAAGTGCCCTGCAAAACAGGCTTCCATTATTGCAGAGAAAACAGCCCGTGAATAAGTGAACTTGCAAGAGAAGAACTGTGAAGTAGTGAGGCTTCACTGTAGTTGTGTGTCTGATAAGATGCTATGACAAGTGTTGTCTATCCAAAATTATATTATTATTGTTTAAGTACTTAAATCTTTTACAGAATCAAAACAGTATAAAACTTCCATGAAAGTCCTCTCTTCCGCTAGATTGCCTTGAAAACAGTAAAATAAGAATTACCCGTCTTCATTATTTTATATTCCTTTTCTCTCCTGTAAGTGATTCACTTTTAAAAAACTGATTCCCTTTTTATGCTAAGGCAGAATGTATTCAAATGCTACAGTATCTTCAAACTGGAAAATAATGAAATCTAAAGCTTTCCTTATAAATTTTTACAGAAGGACAAACAAAGAATCTTGACTAGGTAGTGAAACAATCAATTGTTCAGCAGCAAGTCTGTATTGATTACAATGAACAGTTTATATGAAAAAGGACCATATGTGTTGAGGAATACATACTTCAGCTAACTGCCTCTACTTCTGGTTTTGCACCAGAAGTTCTCTTTCCAAGAATAGGACTCCCTGGTCATATGTCTTCTTGGAGTCGGGCTGAGATGGCAATTACAATCTAACCTTCTTGTTAGATTCGATTTATGATTTCGGAGGGAAGGACGTTGTCAGTTTAATAATAAATTAGTGGATTAGTAAATTCCTAGTAATGTCAGGAAACATTTTAAAAATATGTGCTGTGCTTTAATTATGTGAACATTTGGATGTTCAGGAGAAAATTGCAAACCAACTTTGGAGTTGAAAGTTATACCGTTAAGAATCTGAATATGTATTAGCCTGTTGTTTTTCTGATTTGTTCCAAATTCCAAGAAAAGTTGTCTCCTGTGATGATCTACTCACCATAAAACTTCAAAATGCTCCAGTCTGACAAACAAGTTTGGAAGCATTTAAAAACTGTTTCTAATTAGAGATTCATTGTCACTCTAAAAGCCAAAGACTTAGTTTGGGTTCTGTGTTGTAGCAAGGGAACATAAAGAGTCAATAAATACTAAAAACATGTATTTTTGGTGTTGCATAGAAAATACCAACAACCTTTCCTTTTGCTGAGTGAATGTGGATGTGGTTGTGTGATTGGTAGATTGTATTATGTGTATCTTTCCGCTGTTTCCTCCGACAGAGAGATTAGAAAACTCAAGTAGATTCTGAAGTATGGCTGAGTTTGTCTGGGGGTTTAGGTTTTTGTTTGTTTTTTGAGGGGGTTTGTTGGTTGGTTGATTCTTTTAAGTGTTTCCTTTTCAGATTTGTCCTTTATATTAAAATCTGTTGTTTTAATAATTCTGGTTTTACCTCACCTTTAAAGAAATGTTTCGAGATTTATGGCAAGGTTTTGCCATAAATTCTTAGTGACATTTGGGAAGAGGGAAAGAATATTTTTTTATGTGTATTAAAACAATACAGTAAGAACTTTTTGAGTGTGTAATTGGCAAGGGTAGCTTTCTTCTCTCAAATAAGACAGTCCTTATGTTGGCCTGAATTAGAGACAGAGTAGGAGAATATAATTTTTTTATGTTAAGCACTTGCAGCTAAGAAGTCTTTTATCGTTTTATCTATTGGTGCCTACTTGTTATACTATATTTATCTGGAAAATAAACAAAAGGAGAATATGTTAATGGGAATCAGAAACAGTTCTAAGGTACTTGGTAGAATAATTTTTTCTCACACTGCATTTAGTCTTCATATTTGAATTTTTTCTTCCCTGGTTTGTATCTACATAATTGCAGCTTTTGCAAACTTTGAAACATCATTTTAAGACTGAAAATCTGGTGCCATGTGGTTTGTAGTATGGAACTTTAACCTAAAATATTGATTTTTGCCTAGCCAGTGGGAGAAAAATGAAATTTCTTCTGAAATAAACTGTTCTGTAAACTAAGAAAAGATTACTGTAATTTAGTTTCTTAAACCATGAAAGCCACTGTTGTTGGGGTTTTTTTGCCTTTTTTTTTCATTCACATTTCCTAAGTGTGAATGTTACGAATATCATTCTTCTTTTTGAATGCAGTTACTAGGATAATACCACTAACATGAAACTTTTCTAACTGACTAGGTGTTTAAATAATTCATTTTGTGAATTGATACAGAAAATGTTAATCTTGAAGTATATTTAGTGTCTAGGAATGAACTGGTAACATGCTGTGTATTCAAAACTATTTTTTACTACTCACCAACTAAATTGTCAAAAATTGCTGATTTGAAACGGGGTAAAAACCTGCTTAAAGTAATTACAGATACAACTGTTATCTGCTGGGGCTAAGAACTTAATGCCCCCTTTCTCAAATGAGTTTTTGCAATAAAGAGATAGCTATATCACACTCCTAAGAGAAAAGCTCATGAACTTGCCTTCATGGTTATTTCCAACCTCTACTCTTCCAACAAGCTCCCAACATTGTTATTGCTTATAAAAGTGGAAAATAGACCTGATAAAAATGTTTAGTCTGGAGAGCTGTGTTTTATTTATCATATCGCAAAAGAACAATGTTTTGTTGCATCATGGTCAAAATAGAAGCAACCTTGCTTGTTCAAGAGTGCTCAAAGTCTAGAGATAAGAGGCAAAATAATAGAGTACAATAGAAAGAGTGTAGTGTAATTATTTGTGGCTTGTCAAGTGAAGCCCTTTCAGGCCACAAGTGATTCAAATCTGGGAACTCTGAACAATTCTGTACACTTACCATAGCCAGCATCAGAGAAATCTCAACCAGCTTCTCTGACAGTACTGAAATTGCATCAGTTTGTCATGCACTGAGCATGCCAGCTTCGCACAATATCATTTGCTTGCAAATGGGCTGGCCCCGATGCCCTGAGACACATTCTTTGGTATCTGACTCTTGGCCTGCGATTTGTCATGTCTCTAGTGCTATCAGCGTAAAGTAATTTTAATAGATTCTGATGGTTTGCTTGTGGAAGGTAAAGAATGCACTGAAGATTGTGTCAGGTAGCTTTGTGTGGCATATAGTATGGTAGAGGCCTCATGAGGCCTCATGTTTGGTGATAGCCAAACAAAGAGTATGGAGAAATGAGTGCCCTATTTTGAGTGGTATTTAATGCTCCCC
Organism: Pitta sordida; assembly: GCA_013390025.1. NCBI lineage: Eukaryota > Metazoa > Chordata > Aves > Passeriformes > Pittidae > Pitta > Pitta sordida. The sequence continues at coordinate 17,784 of WEKX01002661.1, read as the reverse complement.
TTCTCACACCCTGCTGTGGACATCCTTGCTAACTCAGCAGGTTCAAGAATATAGCTGCTCAGCAAAGCAATGTTATTTGTGCTTCAGAGTTGTTTGTGGATGAAAAACATACCAGAAAAACGGTTACTTTTTTTTTCTCCCTATTTTGGAAGGAAAGCGTGTAAGATGTGTAAAAATGTTAATCAGTTTCCAAGAGCTAAACTGGATATATCTTTGTCTTGGTGTTTAACTTTGTATTAATTTTTTTGAGTATTAGTACTCTAAATAAACATCACTGATTTGGTTTTTTAGCAAGTATGCTATTTAAAACTGTAAAAAACCCCAAAGAACAAAAAAAAAAAAAAAAAGGGGGGAGGGGAGGGCTTGTACAACTGATACTGATATCTGCTTTTATAAAATTACATAAATATGGCATAGAAGGTAGGTTCCTGAAGAATTTCTTCATAGGTTTTAATTGCTATATTTATTTGACAACGATTTGATTACTAAATCTTTGTTTGGAATTGTTTTCTTAAATTATGAAGGCTGTGGTCTTGTTTTACTCTTCCTTTGACACCACTGAGTTGAGATTATTTTGCCATTGACAACACTGATCTTTGCATCATTTTTTTCAGCTGACTTCCTTAATTGATTGCTGCTTTGATGTTGGAGCCTGCAGCATAGCTCTCCAGAATTCTGCTGACACCAATCGATTAATGTGAACATATTAGTTAGTGATTTCATCTAAGAAACATTCAAAACCATGTCACTAATCTGTTCTTAAAAGCTGCCAGATCATTGAATTTTGCTATTTTGAACATGTTAGTTTGGGTTAACAAGGATTTCTCTGGAAAGTCAAAATAAAAAGAAAAAAAATTTGCGTAAGTCTTGTGGGAGGAACAGATTTTTATTCAATTGTACATTAATAGAGCATACATGCACACGCCTTAATATTTAACAGACTTTTAAAATACGTTCGTATTAATATTTAAGGTATCTCTGGGGAATTTATAGAAATGCTTCAGCACAAAGTACTTCTTTTTAGGTTTACCTAGGGAATTGCTGACATCAGTGTAACTCTGAGCACCCCGCTAGCAAGTCTGTGCAAGTCTGCCACTTTGTTTCCTGCTATAGCTTCCACAGTTGCTTAGCAGTTTTGCATAGCTAAGCAGATTTTTAAAATGAGCCTGCATTTTATCCTTTTTTGTTTCAAATATATTCAGAAAAATACTGTTGTTGTATAGAATGCCTCAAAGAAGTTTTGTGTTATGATCACTGCTCAATATTGCACATAAAAAGAGGGAAGTAAAGTTTCTTTTTAAGCTTGACATTAACTTTTGAAAGCATGCCTTGCTTTTATTTCTTGGTGGAGTTTTTTTAGGATGACTTCTTAGAACAATGTAGATTTTCGCAGTGTGCTAACCTATGTGTATGTTCCTTGTACATCCGTAAAGCAACTCAGCCTTATTTCCTAGTGGTTGGCAAATACACTTTACTTAAATCCAGTGAGCATGCTGTTAACACAGGTTTTGTTTATACAGAAGGCAACCTAAATCAGCTGCCACTCAGCAGACAACAACAACGGCAAAGTACTGTGGTTATAGTAATGTCCTTATATTCAGATAGGGCAGAACTTAGATGTGAATGCACACAGGTTCACAGGTTATTCCAAGCTGAAGGGGACCCACAAGGATCATCTACTCCGACTCTCAAGCGAATGCTCACCTAGGGATTGAACCCACAACCGTGGAACCATAGGCACCATGCTGTATCTATCCGCGCCTCCCATCGTCTAGGCCATGTCACTAAGTTCCTCATCCAATCTTTTCTTAAGCACCTCCAGGGATGGCAACTCCACCACCTCCCTGGGCAGACTATTCCAATGAGTGATCACTCTCTCTGTGAAAAAGCTCTTCCTCACACTCAGTCTAAACCTCCCCTGGCGTAACTNATGGTGGACTCAATTCCTGCGTCCATGTCATCAATAAAAATACTAAGCAGTGCTGGGCCAAGCACTGATCCCTGCGGGACTTCTCTAGTGACCGGATGCCACATGTTTCTGGGCACAGATGTCAACACTTGATGGATTTATTGGGTTATATCAGGGAATCAGGGTTTTTAATAGACCAAGGGCCCTTTTTCTGGTGTGGAGAGCTTGGAATAGTAAAATGTCTTCTTGCATAGAATTACAAAATAATTTGGGTTGGAGGGAACGTTCAAAAGTCATCTAGTCCACACTCTTACCGTGGGTACACCTTTTGCTAGGTCAGGTTACCGATTAAGTCTATTCTGACCTGTAGGACTTCCAGTGGTGGGACATCCACAGTTTCTCTGGGCAACCTGTTGCACTGTCTCACCACTCTCATTATAAAAAAATTCTTCCTTATTTCCAAGCTAAATCTGCAGTCTTTTAGTTTAAAACTTTATGTTGCGCCTTGTCCTATCGCTGCAGGCTTTGGTAAAAATTAGTCTGTCTCCACCTTTCTTATAAGCCCCCTTTATATATTGAAAGGCCTCAAAATGGTCTCCCTGAAGCTTTCTTGTTTCGGGCTGAACAAACACAACTTTCTCAACCTGTCTTCACAGCATGGGTGTTTCAGCTCTCTGATAATTTCTGTGGCCCTTCTCTGGACTTGCTCCAACAGGTCCATGTTTTTCATGTACTGAGGGCCCCAGAACTGGATGTGGTGCTTCAGGTGGAATCTTGTGAGAGCAGAGAGGGAGAATCTCTTCCCTCTCCCTGCTGGCCACGCTGCTTTTGATGTGATTGGCTTTCTGGCCTGCGGGCACACATTGATGGCTCATGACTTAACTTCTTGTTTGCTAGTACTCCCAAATCCTTCTCTACAGAGCTGCTCTCAACCCATTCATATTCCAGCATGTACTGACACAGGGATTGCCCCAACCCACATACAGGATCTTGCACTTGGACTCATTGAATTTTGTGATATTATCTCAGCCCACTCATCAAGCCTGTCAAGGTTCCTCTGGATGATGTCCCTTCTTTCCAGGAAATCAACTGTACCACTCAGCTCAGTGCTTGACCCAGTTCTATGTTCAGATGACACAAGGCCTAGGATTAAACATGAGCAAGACCGACCACAACAAAGCTAGAACACTTGTTTGCTGAATAGTTCTTGAGGAATAAGTTTTTAATTATCACTTGAGGCAAGCCCAACGAGATTGATTAAATTGTGCATGGACAAGATTATTTCTTGAATTCTATGCCTTTGGAATGCTTGACTTGTAACCTCAATGTTTTTGGTGTATGTCGTTTATGTAATAATGTTTAAGTTTATACATCTACAATAGAAGTATTCCAGTGAAAACAATAGCAAGGTTCTCTGTATAGTTTTTGAAAAAAATAAGCTGAGTTACAGGCTTCTTAAATGTTTTATAACATGTCACTGTTGGGTTTTTTTCTTTTTATTCTCCTTTGTGTAACATTGTAAATATTTAAATATGGCTCCCCAAAATAAAATCTCTATAAATGCTGAGCTCCTGTTGAAGGCTCGAGGGATTTGGTGTGCTAAGTTAGAACTGGTTGAATGCATTTTAAAAACAACTTACTATTGTACTTATTTGCTTCATCAACTTTGACTAGTGGTCAGAAGTAAGAAGACAGGGTGCAGACGAGCCTGCTGGTGGTCACTGAAACACTTCAAGGTCCAGGTTTTGCCTCCAGGTTCCAGCTACTCCTGAGCAGCCTTTTTTATAAGCTCCCAGTCTAAACACATATTGAGCAACACCAAACTCACTTGGTTTGAAGGCAGTGAAAACTTGCAGTCACTACAGAATAATCCTTTGAATTTGTAGGAATTTTGAAAGAGAAAAGAGTGGATTTCTGTTGCTTAAGCTTTCTAAGCAAATGTTTTTCTCTTACTAGATTCTTGGGATTATTCCGGACTGAAATTAAAAAACCTAGCAGAAAGATACCAAGCATGTTTTTTTCCTCCTAAAATGTGCATCTATTAAATTAAACAGGTGGCTGATGATATCCTGCTCTTCTAAGTCAGGCAGTTTGTTGTGCAACTAGTTGATATTCAATGCAGTCTCCTCAAACCAATGAATAGGTTCCATCTGTTTCCAGTTTTTCTGTAGTGGGAAATATATCTTCCCTTCCTGCTCTCCCCTGAAATCTCAGTCTTAGGATTTAAAGTATTTTCTATGCAACATCGAAGAAAGATGAAAGGGCATAAGCATCCTAATCCTTTCTTTAATCGGACTTTTATCCAGTTTTAAATTAAATATAAAGACTGATATTTGTGATTTGGAATACATACTTTCTCTACTGAGATTTTTTAATGAGGGATGCATTACACACATTAGATGGAACTAGCTATGCTGTTCATTTTCTTATCCTTCCCATCATCTCCTCTTCCACCCTTACTGCAGTAGTTTATTCTATGTGTTTATGTGTTATTCTATGCCACAGTTTTGCCTTCAGGAACTCACACATGGAACTTAAGTCTTATTTCAAAATTTTGAAGACTTTGATAGTCTTCAATGTAAGTGGTATGTGGAGAAAGCCTCAGGTTCCGACAAAACCACCCTAGCCATGTGCTGTAGCTGAGATCTAGGACATGAAAGTTGAGTTTGTGATTCAAGCAAATCACAGTGGTCTAGTAGTTTGCTTCAGAAACTCATGGATAACCATGTGGAGTCAGGTGAAACAGAACAGAGTAAGAGCGTATTTGTGATACTTGTGATTTAATTTCAGTAATATTGGTACAAGAGCAGATGGGAGCAGAAAAGTAATAGCAATAGTAGTAAGCAGCAGCATTTGCTAGTGTTTCTCTGCCTACTGAGATTTGCTCAGTTTGATAGAGGAGATTATCTGAAAACTCGCGTTGATCACTTTTGCACACATTGCTCTCTAACAAGAGAATCAAAGATTCACACATCTGTGCATCTGTCTTCTTTTCTGTGAAGCTGATGGAATTCCAGTTATGTTGCGTATTTTGCATTGTAATAAAGATGTATTTATTTCTTCTTTTCCTTAAATTTGGTCTCTTTCTAAGAGTTGTATAGCTCAGAAGAGAGGGAATGGTCAAGAAACAAGTGGTAAAAAATAATATCAATATTTTTCTTGTATTCATAAAATTGATACTTTGTTTCATTAAGTAGTCTAAAGACTGGTATCTTACAAGCCCAGAAATGTCTTCAAATGACTATGTTTCATTTTTTATTGGAATAGAATAACAAATTTTGTAATCCTATAACAAAAAAACTATGAGCAATTTTTCAGCAAATGTTACTTGAAATAACAAAATAATTTCAGCTGTAGCGTAAGTATTTTTTATTGAGACTACTTGTTTTTCTGCTTTGCAATGTTTATTCTCTGCATTTCTGGTGAAGTCATTATGGCTTAAATGAATC
>WEKX01002661.1:1673-12302 GCA_013390025.1 Pitta sordida | reverse complement strand
ATCTTTGAAACAAAAGCTTGCTTTCCTTTTCATAGAATCACAGTATCAGGAAATGTTTAAGGTTGGAACGGACCACTGCAAATCACTCAGTTCATCATCCCTGCTCAAGGAGGGTCCCCTAGAGCACATTACTCACAGTTGTGTCCAGATGGCTTTTGAATGTCTCCGGGGAGGAAGACTCCACAACCCTTCTGAGCAGCCTGTTCCGGAGCTCAGTCACTCACAGTAAAGAAGTTCTTCCTCATGTTCAAGTAGAACTTCCCTGTGCATCCCTTTCTGCCCATTGGCTCTTGTCCTGTTGCTTGGCACACCCTGAGAGAGCCTGGCTCCGTCCTTCCTTCAGGTACTCACAGACATTGATGAATAGTCTGTTCCTGAGGCTGAACAGACCCAGCTCCTTCAGCCTTCCTTGTCAGAGAGATGCTCCAGTCCCCTAATGACTTTTGTAGCCCTCTGCTGGACCCAGTCCAGGAGTTCCTTGTCTCTTGTGCTGAGAAGTCCAAAGGAGGTGGTGGGGATCAAACCCATTTCCATTCAGCCCAGTGTCCCATGGTGTGGCTACTTATCTAACCTCAGATCCCTACCAAAATTACTTTCAAATACATTATTATCTTTTATTATGCTTATCATAACTTTAAACGATTGAACATATGAGTATTTCCACCTCTTTGGTTGGTGAGTGGGTAGCAAAATTCTGCAGTAGTTTTATAGTATTGTTGCTCACCTGGTAGCAACAAAAATTATTAGTTTCAGTTAGGTAATGCTAATACACACTTACCATAGCACATTATTTAACATGACCTACATATGATTTATTCTTATGGTAAATAATAAATGATGATAATTAGAAGATTATGGGTTTGGGTTAGGGGAGGGGGGGGTTGGTTGTTTTTTAGTAAAGTATTTGGTCAGGACAAAGGATTGTTGTATTATTCAGTGATTAATTGTATTAATATTCACACCTTTTTCTTCAAAAAAGTTACCCATTTTGAGGTAGAATGAAATAAACTCTTTTCCTGGAGAGTTCAGGGATTTGGTACAAATTAGGAATACAAAATGCCAGCATACTGAACTATACTTTCAAACAGCGTATTGGTGAACGAGAGCAGAAAAAAAAGTCAATCTCTTTGCTTCTTCATTTATAGGGGAGGCATGGACTCATCAAAATACATAAAATTTGGTTTTTTAAGTATGTTGACACGATTGTCAAATTTGTATGCTCATTTGTGTGCTCAGACCAGATAGAGGGACCTGAGAAGATAAAAATATTTTATTACTTCATTGACTGAAGCTGTATTTCTATGGTTTAAAAAGAAAAAGTGATTCCTTTTTTCTCAGTGTACTGCTTTTCTTTTTTTATACATTATAAATTTTCATTCTGTTTAGGCTTTTCTTAAATCACTGGTGTATAAATCTACCTTTTTTAAACTCAGTAATTCAGGTATACTTGTACTTAAAAAACCTTAAAACTTAACTTGAGAAAGAGTATTTAAAAAACTTAAGTTGAAAACCAAATAAAACAAACCAGGAAAACAACAACAGCAAAAACCCCTGAACCAATACACACACACACAAACAACTTTTCACAGGACCAAACAGTTAGTAATGTAACTGAGAACTGATTAGTTGAACCACCTAGGCGTGATGAAAAGACGTTGCATCATACAGTAGTAAATGTCATACTGATTTTGTAATTACTTCTTGTTCAGAACAGAAAGTAATTTTGGCAAGGAGCACAGTAAGAGGACAAGCTGGAGGGAGATCAGAAAACGACACAGAAGTGCTCTGCAGAAGTTGCCATGGATTCTCAGAGTGGGACCCTTTCAAGTAGTGTGCCTTCAGTGCAAAAGTGAAAAAACTTTCCTTGCTAAAGGGAGCTCTCCTAGGTGATGTTTTCCAATGGAAAGATCTAGTTGTATGATTGATGTAGATTGTAGTGTTTAATGCTTTGGGATTCAAGGTTAGAGACAGACAACTGTAAATTACTGCAAATTAGTAAATATTGTGTTTGTGACTGCATATATTTTTTTTTCCTTGGCTTTCAGGCTTCCTTTTAGAAGTGTTAGATTCCTGGTCTATTGTGAACCTTTTATAAGACAACAGTCTATGGCACTAAAATCTATAACTATCTACTAACTATGGGAGTTTCCTCTAATGCTTAATGAATCCAAGTATTCGTTTTTGCTTTTGACTTCAACTCCATGGAGTTTAGCTAAGAAAACAGAAAAGTCATTGCTTCAGCTAAGTGTGCCTGTCTAGAAAGAAGTGATGATACTGCTAGAGGCATGCTTTGAGCAATGGCTTGGGCATTTACCCAGTTCATATATCCCTGTCATAAAGAGTCAGTTTCTGTTCTTTTGAAGTGATGTAGGCTTTCTGTGAATTATTCACAGGGAAGAAAAAGTCTTCTGTCTCATCTAAAACAGAAAAAAATGCCTGTGATGTATGTTTTCATGTAATGAAATAAAGGAATATTAAAATGGTGCCCTAAATATGAAGAAGTCATTTGGATTATTACATGGTACAGTTAGGATCTGTCTTAGGAAAATAAAAACTGAATCTAAACCAAATTAACTAGTAGCATTATCAGATGTGAAAGTTGTTCTATATTATCTCAAGACTGAAAGAATGAAGTGTGTGCATTATAGTAATTATAATATATTAATTAAAATATAATTGTAGTAATTCTTCATATCCGCTATTCATCTTTAGGTCAGCAGCCTGTCATACAGTCTGCTTCCATTCTCTTGGCTCCTGTTATATTACAGTGGAAATGCATGGCTTCATAGTTTTCCTGAAAAAACTGTCTCAAGGGTATCAGAACAGTTTGGAACTTATTAATACATACTAAATAGTGTATCCTTAATTTTCAGAGTGATTTGATTGAATGAAGAGAGATATTTCTTGTGCTTTGGACAGATACTTTGCACTTCAAATAGAACAGATGGTTTTAGATTCAGGGTTAAACTAAAAGTAAGTTCTCTTGGGGTTTTTTGCTTGGTTGGGATTTTTTTTTCATAATTATTTATGAATTGTTGCCATCATCAGTATCAGTGTCCAGGCTTTGAGCCCAGATATTTATGCATATCAGACAACTGAGATGAAGAGAATTTCCTGTTTTCTATGTAAGCACAAAGTACAAGGACCAGACTTGGAAGGAAGAAAATGTAATTTGTCTTCAACTTCTTGTCTAAAGATATTCTTCTCAATAATTTTGAGTTCTTATGAGTAAAAGCTTATGCTGTAAAGGATTTTATGGCAAAATGTAGAACACTTCTTTGTCTTTGCTTTCTTTGTCTATAAAAACCTTAGGGCTAAAATAAGTTTCTTAAATATACATAAAGTAGCATCCTATCTATACGTGTCCATTGTCTGGAGTACTTCCTCTTCCCTTCCCAGTAACTTAAGAATATTACAGAGAGTTTGCTTTTCAGACATTTGGCATCATGTACATCGAACATGTGACTGTTTCTTTATCTTCCATTTTCCCCTTAGATCTGTGCACATTAAATATGCATGGGTTTGTGTATGTGCAAGCAAATGCTGACAGCTAACCGTAGAATCTGAGATTACATTTTCTGTTAGATGTATACTGAGCTAGCTGTTCAAAAATGTGGAAGATACAGTTGAAAGCCATTTGCTAAGAATGGTTCTTGTTTTCATTTTTCTGAGTCATTGTAAATATTGACTCCTGGACTGAAATTTTCTAGTGTACTTTGGAATTCTTCTTAAGTTAAGTGAGATCAATGCATATGCTTCTGAGAAGAGAAAAAACCAAAGAACAAACTGAAGAAATTGGTTTGCCTGGCTTAATAAAATAATCTGGTCTTGTAACTGTTGTGCTGCCTTTTATTTTTTTCATCCTCTTTGGAGTAGAAATTGGAAAGTTTAATTAGAGTGGGGTAAGTGATTGCTCTCTACCAGTAGCTTTATCCAAACTTACGCAGATGACCTCTGCAAATCTTGATTTACCCCAAGCAGGGTTTTTTTGAGTCTGAAAGCAAAATTCTTCTGTATTCTATATTTTTTGCAAGCGCATTACAAGAACACCAAGAAAAGAATACGACACTTCTAACAGTTACTATTTTTGTTGGAAAGAAACTTCAGTGATACAACCGAACTGAAAATAGCAAGGCTGCTTTCATCTTTTTTCTTTGTTGTTAGTCGGTCTATAGATTAGTCCTTGGTGTTTCTACTGAGAAGTAGCAGAAGATGTATTCTGCTTGTTTAAGACATTATTCACATGCATTTCTCTGTTACTTTAAAGAGTTGGATTTCTCTAGTTGTGTGGGATTTGGATTTAGTCAACCTCTGGTTTCAAGCTGCTTGCCTAAGTCAAGGAATAGGAAATTCCTTCTCTGAGACTGAGTCTTTTACCTCTTTCGCCTTGAAATGGAAAGAATGTTCTGAGTGTCTAAGATGGTGAAGAGTTTTGAGTTGAGTCTGGAAATGGTATTAATTTCTAAGCAGTTAGCCTGAATGCAAGGCTTAATTTAGAAAGGATTGGCATCACTTACCCATTGTGAAGAGCAACTTTTGGACCACTGGCATGTTTTCTCCTTCTGGATTTTTTTTCCTTGAAACTAAAACCTACTGCTGCTATCTTCTGTAAGATAAATAGAAAGCAAATTCTGAGGTCTTGGCTGTGATAAATTTACCTCTAGAAGTTTCATGATTTCAAGTTACTCAGGTACTAATTATAACATACTGGCTTTTTCTAATCACTGCAGTTTAGTTGTGCTGATACTGCTCAGAGTTTTCCGGTTGGACTGCTAATGGAGACATAGATTCTGTAAAAAATGGTTGTACACTGATACCCTTACAGGTTACTCTGGAATATTAGTTTTCTGCTCAAGATAACAGAAGAAGAAAGTAATGAAAATAAGAAAATGATTATTTTAGTTGCAGGACACTTTATATGGAGAGCCTCTGCCCATGAACTATTCAGCTTTTAAATCAATACAGTTTGAAAGGCTCTCATACATGTTGATATAATAGCCTCTGAAATACATACTAATGATGATTTATGACTTCCACTGGGAAACTGTAGTGGTCCCAAGCATAAAAGTGGTCATTTAAAATGTCTTTACTAACCAGCACAGAATTCTGCAGAACTAAATCTCAGGTAGATCTGGCTCCTTAAATGGTAATTCCATCTTTTTTTAAAAGGTCAGCTCAATTAGATTTTGGCCAGATTGAGTCTTCAGTGTCTCATATTATTTTCGTCAGGACACAGTGGCTGGTAGTTTGCAAGTGTTCATGAGCAAAACAGGTTAGTAATACATTGGTACCTGTACAAATAGATTGTCCTCATCACCTCATAGACAAAACACCCATGAGAACTGCACGATTCTTTAAGCATTAGTGGCATGATATAATGAAGTTGTATTCCATTAAGCACTTGTATACGAGGGAGCAAAATGTCATCACCTGAGTGTGGCTGCATTTCTGTGATACAACCTCATCTGTTCCATCAACTAGTTTTACTCTGATCAATAAGCAGTTTTCTGTGGCCTTTCGCTACTGTCAGATGTCATTGAATGATGTAAATACACGTCAGAAAACAGAAACTTGACAGCTCACCTAGACTGAAGTGAGAAGTGTAGGAAGTGTTGTACTGCTGGGATAGACAGAAATGACAGCTGATATGTATATGACAGCTCATGTGTATAAATGATTTGGTATTGCTACTGACAAGATTTTTTCTTTTTTCATAAGCATGGAACAAAATTACTGTCTTGTGCAAGTCAAAAAGACCAAGACAATAAAAAGGATTTTTGTATTACAGGACAGTGGTGAACAGAATGGCCCACTTACAAGTTACCTTTTATTTTATTGTTGTCTTTTGATACTAAATCTTGGGTCCTACTTGACATTAAAATGAAGGAAGACTACATAAATATTAAATATATTCTCCTAGGCAGTGTATAATAGGTAAAATATCTATTCATGCTAGCATACTCTTTTAAAGCATTAGAGAAATCAGTATTTCACTACAGAATCAAAAAATGAGACTTTTTGATTGGTTGGTTTGTTTTTCAGTGATGAAGAAGCTTAAAAAAATTCAAAATTTACAATAGAGGACTAAATATGAAAATAGTTATATTCCATAGTAAGGAAATGTAGCTAAATGTGCAGGTTTTTTTCTGATTTAAAGTTTTTTTATACACTTCATGATTCCAATGAAGAACAACTGCTGTAGGAGTTAGTATGGAGAGGAGAGTGCTTAGTACTACGTATTCTGTGTTTCATCTGTAGTTGCTGTACTATGGGTTTTACACTGTGGAACATACTTGTTCCCATTTTACCACAAGGAGTTTACAACACAAGTTCCAGAACACAGTTTTCTGGGAGAGAAAGTTTCTGTAATAGATGACTGGGGCTAGATAAACATTTAACCTGTTTGAACAGAAGCATGGTATTTGGCCATTCATCTTGAGGATTGGTTTAATCCATCCTGTGCTGTATAGACATCTTGTCTTTACCCTATTTGCTGCCATTTAAGAAGCAGAATGTAGAAGACATGATTTTGAAGAGAAACTAAATACATTAGTACAGTCAGATCTCCTATATCATGGACTCATGGCCTTAATTGGGTCCCGCAAAGCCCTACTTCCACGTTGAATGGCATCTCATTAATATGCAAATTTGCCCCGCACCCTCACATGGCCCCCCCAGTGCTCCGGTGCTGTTTCGGCACTGCTGAGCCAAGGCGGGCACCACAGGACAAGAGCCAAGCTGAGCCGGGGCAGGAACCATGGGATGGGCACCACGGGACAGGAGCCAAGCCATGGTGGGGACCACAAGACAGGCACCATGGGACAGGAACTGAGCCAAGCTGGGGCGGGCACCGTGGACCGAGAGCAGAGCCAGGGCAGGCACTGTGGGACAGGCACGGTGCGGGCAGAGCAGTTTACACATGGTCCGTGCGGCATAGTGTGGGGGTTGATTTGAATATTCATGACTGCCTAATTTGAATATTCATGCGTGTCAGGTTGCGCAGGCGCAGTTGTGAAATGGGCCTCCTATAACGTGAAAAATCATGCTGCTAAGATGTGAAGGCGCAATATAGGGGGTGCGAAGTGGAAGAGGGCCGACTGTAAAATGAAAGCTCTTTCTTAAAAAAAAAATCAGTGGTTTCAGTAATATAAAGTACAGTTGATCTCCTATGTCGCGGACCCCCGCTCTTAATCAGGCTCTGCGAAGCCCTACTTCTGTGTTGAACGGTGGCCTTGCCGCCGCCGCTGCCGCCCATGCCGCTGCCACGGCCCATGCTGCCACCGTGGCAGCGGCAGGTTGCGCATGCGCAGTTGTGAAAAGAGACCTCCTTCATCGCAAAAAAATCATGCCTCTAAGATCTGAAGCCACAATATGGGAGGCGTGAAGTGCACAAGGGCCGACTGTAATACTTTCTGGTGTGTCAACAGAGAGATCTGAACTCCGGCCTATTTATAATAGTAATGTCACTAAAACCAGATTGCACTCCACCTTGCTCTCCTGGCTGTTGGCAAAACTCCTGAGAAGGTGTGAGAGTTATCCTTGTGTGATAGTGTGTACATGTGCATAGAGGTGTGTAATGAAGCTAGTGCCCCTCTACTCCACTCTAGTGGGACCCCACCTGGAATGCTGCATCCAGCTGTGGGATCCCCAGCACACTGATCTGTTGGAGCAACTCCGGAGGAGGTACATAAAGATGATTAGAGAGCTGGAGCACTGCTTCTATGAGGAAAGGCTGAGAGAATTTGGATTGTTCAGCCTGGAGAGGAGAAGGCTCTGGGTGACCTTATTGCGGCATTTCAGTACCTAAGGGTAACCTACAAGAAAGCTGAAGAGGGACGTGTATAGTGATAAAAAAAGGGCAATTAAATTAAACTGAGAATAAGTTTAAATTAGATACAAGCGAGAAGTTCCTTATTTTGAGTGTGGAAAGCCACTGGAACAGGTTGCCCAGAGAAGCTGTGGATACCCCATCCCTGGAAGTGTTTCACAATCCAATTCTTGTTCTGATATTTACAAGATTCTTTCTAAAGCAATTTCTGCAACTGTTCTGAAATACACTTGCAATTCTAATACACTACCCAAGGATAAAAGATTAAAACTTATTTTGGTAACAGAGTTGCATGATTACCCCAAACATAGAGCAATTTTCCATAGTATTAGTTTTTTAACCTGTTGTGTTGTACATAATAAAGTAAATGCATACCCATGTTTGGTTTGGTTTGGTGTGGTTTTTTGTTGGTGGTTTGGGGTTTTTTTTGTTTGTTTGTTTGTTTTTAATTTACAGATTTTGCAGAGTTTCTGTCACTTCAACTTCTTGTTCCTTATTAAGACCTCAGAGATACAAACCAGTATCTCAGTAATTGCTTTCTTGAATCTGCCTTTAATAATTACATCTAGTAAAGCTGTATCGAAAATTAAAAAGGCAGAGACTAATGGAAAACTAGATTTTTCACTGAATTAGAAAGCAAGACAATCCATATATTGACAACATTTCAAGTTGAAACAGATCAGGAAAACTGTTTTGGACTGTCTGTGCAAAGAGGCAAACACAGGCCTGATGTGCAGTGGCATCTGAATTTTATACAGGCAGAGAAACTGTAAGAGATTTCATGTAAATAGGTGTCTGGAGGGGGGACAGTAGAAATCTGATTTGGAAGCAAGTAATTTGAAGGGTTTTTTAGTAAGAAAACCTTTTTCTTCACATTAACAAAAGTCTAGAAAGTACTAACTTTTCACTGATTAAAATACCTTGAAATGTAAGGTAAGGAAAGAGGAAATATGTTTTAAATTCTTATTTGAGACTGGACTATAATCTGTGCAAGAATATTTGTTGAAATTGGTATGTCAGTGCTGTGAGTCAGCTTGGTTGAAGTAGGTAGAAGAGAGAAGGCATTGAGTCATTGTTTAGTCATTACTGTGACTTTTCACCAAAAATGTAAGGCATTTTAATTTTTAAGAGCACAGAAAAAAATGAAAAATATTTTCAGGCTTCTATTTGAAATATGTTGATGATTTTAAGCACCTCTTGTTTCAAACAGGCCACGTATGTATGTATGTATGTATGCATGGATGTATTAAGCACAGTGTATTCATTAATAATTAGATGTTTCGTGGTACCTTAAAATTAAGAAAAAAACCCTAAACAAACCAAAAACAAACCCAAAAAACATTGAAATGTTTGCAAATCGAGCAGTGATCTAGATCATCTCACAACACTGTATTGTTAGTTGGATATAAAAGCTTTTGCCTACCAGAAATATGTTTTAAACCATGTTGAATTACCTTCCTGTCTCTTACCTTCTTTCCTTTTTTTTACTGCATAGTAACTGAGCAGTTTTTTGTTCATAAAGGTCATTCTGGGAGGCTTCGATGGGTGGAGCATGGTGCCCATGGCTCCGGGGTTGTGGGTTCNATATTTAATATATATATATACTTATTGGAATGTATGAAAAAGGTATGTGTTTGAATCAAACTAACACTGGCAAACAATGGGAAAATACCCCAACCACCCCCCAAACCCACCAAACTCCAAAACCTGGAGTTTTATCCAGTTTTTTTTCCCAGACATGTGAACTTGAAAACTTGCAACTATATATGAATCACAGAATCACAGAATACTATGAGTTGGAAGGGACACACAAGGAACATCTAGTCCAACTCACCATGTAACGCCCGTACAGAGACCGAACGCATACCCCAGAGTGGTGAACATAAACCTAGTTCCCTCACAGGCACACAGGCCACTCCGAGCCAGGAGGTATATACACATGTTAAGTCTGATGAAAAAATGTTTCTAGGTCTGTATATTCAGGCAGAAATCAGGTCTCCTTGGGGCACACATCATGTTTGTTCATCGCTCTGCATCATCCACCATGTTCTGCCAAGGCCTTGAGCAAAAACAACCCCCTGAATGGGCTTGTCTTTGCCCGAGGCAGGGCTCACCCAAACAGCTTTCCCTAGGAAACCTCTCAGATGACTTACTGGAACTCTATCCCCATATGTGTTTGGACTGGGCAGGAGCAGCTCAATTGACAGAGCCTCTGGTATTAACCAACCAAGTGACCTCAGCCAGATGTTGGTCCCAGTTCTTGAAGGTCCCCCCACCCAGTGCCTTCAAGGTGGTCTTGAGCAGGCCATGACATCTTTCCACTTTATCGGAGGCTGAGGCATGGTAAGGAATGTGGAACACCCATTTGATGCCATGCTCTCTCGCCCAAGTGGTAACTAGGCTGTTCTTGAAATGAGTCCCATTGTTGGACTCAATTTGCTCAGGCGTACCATGTCGCCACAGGACTTGTTTCTGAAGGCCCAGGATGGTGTTATGGGCCGTTGCATGTGGGACAAGGTACGTCTCCAGCCAACCAGTCGTGGCGTCCACCATGATAGGCGCACATAGTGCTTGCCGTGGTGGGTCCTTGGCAGGGTGATGTAATCAACCTGCCAGGCTTCTCCATATTTGTACTTTGTCTGCCTTCCACCGTACCACAGAGGCTTCACCCTTTTGGCCTGCTTAATCGTGGCACAAATCTGACAATCATGGATGACTTGGGAGATGAAATCAAGTGTCAAATCTACCCCTCGATCTCATGCATATCTGTATGTGGCATCCCTACCCTGGTGGCCTGATCC
>WEKX01002658.1:742312-762526 GCA_013390025.1 Pitta sordida | reverse complement strand
GTAGGAATTACAACATATTAAGGTTCTGGAACACATCGATAATTAGACCAAAACTGCCGTAATTTTTGAATTGGACATTGTTGTGCAAAGATGCTGGTATTATACTTTGTAGTGAGTCTGAGAGCAACTCACTTGAGTTTTTTGAAAACTTTCTGAATCAAATTGTTCAGCTGTGAGGAAAGGAAAGCAGAAGTAAACCCAAATCTTTGTGAACAGTGTATGAGACATGGTCTTTAGCTGCAAATTCAGATCTAAGTCTAATGTTTGAATTCCTGAAAGTTGTGTTCCCTTGGAATCCAAGCTTCTAGTTTAGAAGCACAAAGTAGTTTTAGCAGTTTTTATGCAGGCCTAATTAGGAACATAATTATTTCTGCAAAAGTAATACATATTTGATTTTTTTCTCTATTTATTTTATAAGGAAATTTTGTATATTATGGGGCAAACCAAAGCTTAGACACTGTGTCTACACTAATGGACAGGTGTAGTCACTACTATTCAGATAGTAAAGGCTGCATCCAGATTGAGCACTTTACATAGCACTTAGGGAGAGAGAATGCACACAGTCATTATTTTGTCTTCTCAAGTTCTGTGAAGTACATTTAATTTGCAAACGTGAAAGTATAGGTTTTAAACATGTTAATAGGAAACATATCACATAAGAGGTATTGTATGAAGAAAAGTTCCTCATTTGTGTTTTTCCATAAAAGGAAAGGGTGTTAGTTTATTATGTTTAAGTTCAATAGATCCATCTAGTAAATAACATCCTATTAACTTATTATAAATTAAGAACTTGGAAAGGGTTAATGATTTCCCATCTGCCATGCCTTTTCCTATTAGCAGAATGTCCTAGACCCTGTAGTTTATTCTTCCTACAGGAACACCATCTTTGACAACACCTTTTGCACTGTGTTTCCCCACACTTCACACACATTATGGCCACCTCACAGTTCTCCATTGGTTAAAGTTCTTGGTTTCCACAAGTCATATTATTTCTAGGACACTTGAGATTCCTGAGCAGAAGTTTTGATCAACCAAAAAGAGTCTTGTTTCTCAACAGTTCTTACTGTCCCTGTCCCCTTTTTAACTTCCCCCCCCCTTTTGTTTCTCCAGGGAACCCAAATTTTAAGATGCAAATCGTTGTGAGAGTTTAGTAAGAGACATATCAATCTCCCTATTTCCTTCAATTCTTCCTTTTTCATTTAGTTTGGTCCATAGTAACATAGGAAGCATCACTGATCTGGATTCAGTTTTCATTCACAATCAAAAATTAGATTTTATGAGCACTGTTCATTCCTGCAGGTTTGTATTTATTCATACTTGGTATTTGGCATTTTGGTTGATTAATGCTTTTCATTTTTCTTTTGAAATAGGAAATGAAGCAAAAGAAACTATGATCATGGTAATTTTTGCCAGCAGCAAAAACAGTCTGCCCTTGGACTTGCACATCAGGAATTCTGAGGTAAGTCTGAAAATAGTACTTAAACTTCTGGATATGAGTCTACGCTTATGGCCATTTCAGATTTGGTCATATCCATCTATTCCTATGTGCCAAAAATACAATTTCCTGTAGGTTTACTTCCTTGACCTAATACAAGTTTACTCTTTGGTCTGAAGAAGTTCCAGATGTTAAAAGGGAAGTGGATACTCCTTTCCAGATATACACTAGTTTAAGTCAGTAAGAGGAGTGGCCACATGTTTTGAACAGGTGCTGCATGATTCAGGGAAGTTTGCAAGTCCTAACATTGAAATCCAAGTGACTGTAATGGTAACACAGAATGAACAGTGTGTTTCTTTGGCACAACGGAGTTGTGAATCCAGTTGTAAATAATCTAAGTTGAACTTAAAAAATACTTTGTATTTGTATGTGACGTTATGTGGAAGGATTTTCTTGGGTATTGGCTCAGTCAGTATTGAAATGGATTTCTCCTTGTGCTAGAAAACAATAGCCATTCTGATGAAAAGCACTATGGGGATGTTTGCTGCTGGCACTGGAGAAATGGTGACACAGGAAACAGTTATTCATTTCTCAGTATGGGCCACATCAATCCCAAACAGTGAGTACTCATTTCCTTAATGAAAAATGGCAGCCCAGGAACACAGTGCATTTAGCATATAGAGCATATAAGTATAACTTTAAGTCACCAAGTCTATCTGTACTTTGTTGGAATTTAAGACATATTTTTGTCAGAAATTGGGGGACGGGGGGGCGGGAGGTTATACCTCTTTGAAATGTGATGCCAAATACCCTTCCTCCTTGGAATAGTGCGATCTGTTATGATGTGATACTGTACAGAAAAAGTAATGTACTGTTACCAGTAAGTTGTGCAAGAAGTAATAAATTTTGAATTTGAGTTTTGCAGTTATTACTTTTCATTTCCTTAAGGATTATGTTCTTCTTGAGTTGGTGAAAGCATAAAACCAGTTGTGAAATTTACATCTGGCAAAATTTCTTTATATGGAAAAAAATGGGAGATATGTAACTGTACTCATGGGATGGAAAAGCTGATGGAGGAAATGAAAATTACTGCCGAGTAGGAACATGCTGGTCTGATAAGGATGATCTCACCCCTCAGTTTTAGAACCTGCTCCTACAAACTCCTCAGACCACCCTTTTAGTTGATGTAATTTATGTCATTAAATATGGCTAGGATTGGGCTAGAGAGACAGCTGAGTAACTCTAGGCAAATTCTGAATATGTCAACAGAGCCTGGGCTAAAAGTCTCAGTTTTCCACTTCCCCCAAAGCTAAATTGTTTGCCAGAGACTCACCTGCTCCACCCTTGCTTCCACCCCAGCCTCCTCCATACACATGCGTGAGGGGAGTAGGCAGCTGTTGCCAGGAGTTCAAGGTGCTTTCTCCTGGCAGTGGTCCTGATGTGGAACAGCTCCTGGAGATGAAATTCCCCATTCCACACCCTACACACCTGGAGAGGCCTGCCTGCCATGCCATCTCTTACCCAGGCTGTGTCCTCAGTTGTTTCCTTCATCTCCCAATCCCTTCTTTCTCCAGCACAGCCTACGGTGGGCGGCTATGGGGCCTTCCTCCTGCTGGCTCCCTGGCAGGGGAAAATTTCTTTGTTCCACTTTTTCCACATGGAAACGGAGGTATAGGGACTACGGCTGGGCAGGGTAATACGGGAGCCCTGGATAGAAGTCGCTGCCTCTCAGTGCTGTCTATTCTGCTTCTGTTCCTCCCAATGGCAAATAGCTATTTGGCCTTTTCCTAAGGGGTGGGGATTTACATAAGATATGCACCAGAAAGCTGATTTCAGCCTCTGATTCCTATAAACTGTGCAACAGATGATGTCACTCTGAGCTTCTGGTGATGGCAACTTTGTAGTCCATGCAGGAGGGAGCTGGAGGACACCAAGCGGGGCAAGAGGCTGTGCACCAGGAGCACATTCACTGTCAGGCAGGGACTCCTTTGCTGGGGATGGACATGGTGGCAGAGGGTTTTGCCATGGTATCATAAGGCTTTCACATTGAAAGCAATGGGCATATAGAGGACCATCTTGGTTTCCCTGGAGCAGTACGGAGAAGTATCTTGGAGTCTGGAAGAGGACTGTAACCTCCGTCCAGGCACCCAGAAAGGTGGAGAATGTGGAGTAGCAGGGGCCAGCACCTGGTATTTAGCCTTGGCCAGACAGGGCTTTCACAGGGGCAGCCCACAACAGGATTATGAAACTCCCGATTTTCTAGCAGTACACTGAAAATCCAGGTCACACTCTGTGTTTTCTTCAAAAACATATTTTCCAGGTCTACTTTAACATCCCTCTGGTTCCTTGGGAGCTTCCATTTCTGTCCACACCTATTGTTCATAAAGACTTGCACTTCAGTGAATGTTCTTTTTCGTTTCTGATGGACACACAGTTCCTTGAAGAACCTGCCTGTGAGGTGCAAGAGAGATTCTTGCAAGCATGTTAAGGGATTTGTCTTTTCACTGGTGAAGTAAGGTAAATGTGTGATATCAATAGTATGGCAATTTTATTTGTATAGTAGCACCTCAGCCTTGTAATTAAATAAATTGTGCTGAATTCAATGGAGTAGTTTAAACCTAAACATTTATTCAGTAGCTCTGATTTAACCTCTTCATCATTTACTTGTTTGCAAGAATTATCTGTTCTGCATCCACCTAGAGATTTCATTTTATTATGCCTTGTGATCTAAAATTTGGCTAAAAGAAAAACCCTCAAGGTTGACCAGGACTAGGATTGACAGAACTATGGCTCTTTGAAATCCCTGTTGTCCATTTAAATTTTAATGTTTCTATCATTTGTTCCTCAGTGTAAATTAACAGCCATGGCACTGTGTTGGGTTTCTTTTCTGAAGTCAAGACTTTAAATTTAATTCAATAGCCTAGATTTACAGCTATTCTATATTTCACAAGGCAGAATCAATAATGTGACTGAAGTGAAGAAGATAAAAATTTATGGTATCTTGCAATTTAATGGTTGAAAAGATGCAATTGGAGAGATCATAAATTGTGAAGGAGTTTATGCTTCATTGCTCCTGATTCAGTGCTTGCTGTTAGAACTTGATTTGTGACTATTCACAAGGTGTGATTAATGGTGTGATCGATGCTTGCTTCAGTGCAGTAAAGCAGTTGTAATGCTCTTCATTAGAATAAATAAAATAAATTGACTGAAGCTTTATAAAAACTGTGTAACATTTAAAATCTAAAATGTCAATTTTTTTTCCCTGTTACAATTTAGGTTTCTTCAGGCAGTTTCCACCTACATCACATCACTCATTGTCATTCTTTTTGGATATTATAGAAATCCATGTGGGTTTGGGTTAGCTTTATGCAAAGCTCAGTGAAGGGGAAAAAAAGAGTTGAATAGGTCTGACTAGAGACTAAGATTTTCTGGTGGCTGTATTTTGCCATCCTACATGTATTCTCCTTTAATTAATATTTTTCTCCTAAAATTCTCCTAAAACTAATAATTTCCATTGTTTTTAAATGGAGTGAATGTATGATTGGCACCCCAGCAGAGACAATGAAGATAAAGAGGCCTTTTTGAATAGCTTTTTTTGGTTTAAGGATGTTCATTACATAATCCAGTGCTATCTCATAGTATGCTGTAAAACAGACAGGGAAATATAAGAAAACTGCAACTGCCATGAAAGACAGTAGAATGTAATGATTTTGATCTTGTCATTTGAAGAATTTGACTTCAGAGAATACAAAAAAGAAATAGGGAAGAGAATGCCCTAGGATGCCTCGTGCATGCCATATAATTTTCCTGCAGTGTATGGATAATTTTTGAGTTTTAAAAGTATAAACATGCTGTCTAAAACCTGGAGAGTGAAGAAATTATACTGTGAAACTTAGGGAAGGAAAATTTTACTGTGGCTTGAATCTAGACCTCTTCCATTTACTTTTATTTACCTTATTGAGAGATTAGCCTGTAACTGGCTGGAGGAGTTTATCAGATTTCCACTTTACTCCCTTGTTCTGATTTGTCATTTGTCCTGATGCGTGTCGAGATTTCGGGTTTGTTCGATTTTAAGAGGAAGTATAGGTAAATCTAAAGCTACTAAGCAACAAAGCCCTATTTTAACAACAGCAATGAACTGAGTATTTTCTTATAATTTTTGTATCTTAAAATATGCTGCAGCAACTCCAGGTATCAATGGTCATATATGTGCTGATTGGAATTGCAAAGAGAATGAAAAATGTGAGGAATCTACAAATGTTTTGGAAACATATAGCTATGTCAAATTAATGATTCTATTATTGCACACAGTATTTACAGACTAGCAGTTGTCATTTCACAAAAAAACCCCCAACTTAAGATCATATTCTGTCTGTCAGCAGTCTGGCAGAGAGTCAGATATTAACTACAACACGTTCTGACAGTAAACACATAGTAAAATGTGCGAGACTATAATATAAGTAGATAAGCTTCTCTTCTGTGGATGATTTTTTGCTCCCTCACTGTCAATAGAAAAGCCAATAATTCACACATACATTTGAGTTTCTGTGAGTCATAAAGACTGGATTTGGTAAGAACAGACAGAATGTAGCTGCAGCCACGGACCCCAGAGCATTGTAGCTAAAAGATTCCCAAAGCCACAGTGCTGTATTGGTCACGGAGGTGCAGTTACATGCAGAAGTCATGGTTACTTGAGCAACTGAATTTGCCTCTATCCAGCAACTGTCCAAAAATGTAGGACCATAAGGAGGTGTGAAGCTCTAGTTGTGCTTAATAAAATGGAGGATTGACTCAAACTAACACTCCACCAATTGTATGGTAGGAAGAATACCTGTATCCCCACTTGTTGGGTTTGATTGTGGCTTTTTTTTCCCCCAAGGAATAGATGACCTATCCAACCTATTATGCTAATTTGAGAAACAGCAATAGTATGGAGCCCTTGGAACTTTTTGTTTTACTTATCATTAGCAAAATGCATCATCAGTCTTGTTTTATAGAAAAGAAGACTGAAGCATTGAACAATTTCTCCAAAATCATAAGCCAGATTTGCTGCAGTGTCCTTTCCACCATCTCTTTAGTCCTGTACCGTATCCATAGAATCACAGAATATGTCGAGTTGGAAGGGACCCATCAGAACCATCAGGTCAAACTACTGGCCCTGCTCAGGACGCCTCAAGAAACACACTAAGTGGCCTCACATCAGTAGAGAAAGCCACACCCATCCCTCCCCCCGCCCCCCCCACCAGTGCCTTTCTAACTTAGTCAACTTCGAAGTGGTCTAAACAAAAAGATTACTCTTCAGGCAGAAAGAGATTTTTCACACAGGAAACTATTGCAGAATAGCTATTCCTGAGTTTTAATGAATGAAAAAAAAAAAGCCATTGGAACCTCAAAAACTTGACTGCTTGGTATATGAAAAGGATGGATTTACTAGTGCTGGTTCAACTCCACTCACAGGTAGCTATATAGCCCATTCTCCAGCTTTATATGTCCATGATATACAGTGTAAGCATCTAGACAACTTGTGCTTTTTATTAATTTTTCCTCCAGAGGGAAAGTTGTTGTTTCTTATCCAAACAAATATATTTCCTCCTTTTTGGAGATTTCTCTCTTCATGAAATACTCTCTTCTCTGTTTTCTCTTTCAGTGTCAGTGGTGAAGATTTAACAACACCATAAAATGCTAAGAGTTTTCAGTTGATGTTCTTGAACAATTTAAATTACAGGCAGAAAGGCTGAGGCATGGCATAATTTACTCAAAGCTGTTCTCTTATTTCCTGAAGCTTAATCCTGCATCCTGTCTAGTGGACCATTCCAGCATGGGGAAAATCATGGTATCATCTTGATTTTTGAAGGAGATACTGGCTCTCCTTGTAGTAACCAGCAGATGCTGCTGCAGAGCATCAGTACTCAACCTACTTTCACTCCTTCTACTGTCACCGTTAATGCTGAAAGGGATACACCATTTATTTCTGTTTAGCCTTTTCAAATTTGAGGTGAGATGGGTTGACAGGATCTATTTCTTTGTTTCATAGGAGAGAGCACTCTGTCTTCCCTTTGTGTTTACCGTTTTTTCTGGTGAACAGTATCTCTATCCAGTGTCTATCAGTTTCTTATAGATCACTTGCAGTTCATTAGGGAGTTGCTTAATTTATTAGGAACCAATCATGCATTCATACCTTCTTCCATTTGAAGTGCACTTTTAAATGTTAGACTACACACTAATCAAGTTGAACATAATAATGAGAGCACGTTCACATTGTTAAGGTAAATGACCCAATGCATTCATAGTGAAGACATGTTTGAACTACAGTTTTTGCTTATCATTGCAATATTGAACATTCTGCAAAACTATGAATTGTGTTGTTTTGGTACAGCCTTGCAAATATGTAACTTACATTGCTGGAAGAACATTGCAGCTTTGTGATAAATTTCCAAGTGCAATTAACTGCGGAGGATTTTATTATGTAAATGTCTTTCTATAAATTACAATAATAATACGTGAATGGAACATACACCTGTACATACACACATCTTTACACTTCAGTAGTGAATGATATATCAGGCTGAGCTTGATACAATCCACCTTTTCTCAGGGAAGGCAGTAGGTATTTATTGGCAACTTCAATGTTGCTAACACAAGCATCCAAAGTTGGCTAGTGGAGCTAAAGAAAAACATAAGTTCATATTTTGGAGGTAAGAGGATGGGAGGTAGTAAATGCACAAAACCTTTCTCTTCTTCATGCTTAATGGGGCACATATTTGGATTTAAAGATTTTGCTTTTTTTCCATTCCTCAGAAGGGGAAAAGAATTGCTTGATGTAGTTTTTAAAATTCTGTAGGAGAACCTAAATGCTGTTTGTGGTGTGTGTGAAATTCTGTTCCAGGACTTCTGCATGTAAAACATAAAAGACACCTCTACATGAGTAAATTGGTTTGATTATGTTCCTACAGAGCAAGCAGGATTAGGCTTTAGCTTTGTAAAAGGAAGCCCAGTCTCCTGGGGCTAAGTACACAGCTAAATGTTGGTGGAACATGTGCAAAGTAATCTAGTGAACGAGTAGCAATAGCAGTGACTATTAGCAGACATCAGTGACGGTATTATGTGCCCAAGGTCCCAGTGTTGTTTGGCTTCTGGAGCCAGCACGCGCAGGCTGCTTGGTGCAGGTGAAGCAGAGCTCAGAGTTCTTACCATGCCTTCCTTCTGGAGAGCACCAGAGTTCCCAGGGCAATTAAGTTCTTTGTCCTGTTGCTTCTTCATAACATGAGTTGTGACTGAACATTTTCTCCTGAGGACATTTAAACTGGAGCTCATTACCCAGTGTCAATAGACTTACATACACCTCTAGGAAATGACATGTAAGGATGCGAGTGAGGTGATACTCACCTGTCTTTTCTCTTAAGGAGGAATAGCAATTCCTTTTACATGGTGTGGGCTAGATTTTTCCACATTCCGAAGTAGAAGTTTCCACAACAGTTACTTTAATGTACTTTCCAGAGATATTTCTGTACTGGAGATCTTTCATTGCTGTTATTACAACTTTCCATGCATCAGTTAAGTGTCTCAGCATGAGGCTCAGTTGTGCTTTTAAGTCATTGTTCCCATATTCAAAGCTGTAGTTTGATTTCTGTATAAAATTCTAGACTAATCATATCTCCTCTAAAGTCACATGGGCAATTGCACATTAAAGACAAAATTTGGCCTAAGCTCTGCCAGCTTTCTTCAGGCCAGGGAAGATGATGAAAGAAAAGGACACAAATCGTGGAACAATCCAAGCCCTGTGCCCGCAGTCCCTAAGCCATACTTCTCAGGGCAACAGTGTGTCCTCCTGCTTTGGTCTTCACATCTTTCACCTCAGGATGTCTGGAAAGCAGGTCTGTAGTATTTAGGAGATTAGTGATACGGTAAGAATGTTTTCACTCTAAAATCATGCTTAGATTTAAATACAGTTTGGAGTGCATTGGCCAAAACATTTACAATAGTTTGTTTGTCTCTTACCAAATTGCAGTTAGCAGAACACGGGCACATAGAAACTCAGATGTGAATTCTGTATCTTAGTAAATATGTTTTTTCTCAGATGAGATGAAACTATTTGTGCAGCAAAGGAAAATAATTTATGACATTTTTCCAAAAGAAAGGCACAATTCATTGCCTAGCTGTACTTCATCTTCCTTTTACAGATAAGTCAGTGTCATGCACTCTGTGAGCCCCTGCAGTGCTGTCAATAAGCCACATGTTCATGTGGGTTTTGCAGACTGACTGAAACTGAACGTGATTTCAGATACTAGGCTGCACTGCTTTTGCTTAATCTCTTTGGTCAGAGAAAATCCTAATTAGAGAAGAGATACTTCTGATGACCATGTGACATCGTTATGGTAGGGTAGGTACATTTTCTAGTACTTCTAGTTTTAAATAAGTGAACAGTATGTTTCAGTGTTTCATTTAAGATAACACTGAACAGTCTGATGCATCTCATTTCTCTGCTATTTTGTCTGTATTTTCCTTCCTAAAATTCTGCTCAGCGCTGTCGGCTGTTTTCTCACTGTTAGTATTTTAGAAAAACTACAGTTGTTGCGTTTAAAAAGGAGAAAGCAAAGAAATCTGTGAACCAGTGCAATGGAAGGATGTCAACAAACACCTAAGTTTTAATGTAAAATTTCAGGCATATGTTGAAAATCTCAACCCTCAGAGCCCTATTTAATTTAAATATGTCAGCTGCTAAGGCCAAGATTTTGTAACATAGTTTCTGTTGAAAAATTCTTTTCTGACTGGAGAAACCATTCCAAAGGTTCTGCACCAATTTCAACTTCTTAAAAAAAAAAAAAAAAAGGCAACACAACATGAAATACCTGGGTAGCAAACTGGGTTGTTTAGACTTGAAATTGTTACCAGTTGTAGCTGAGGTGCCTTTTTTCTTTAGTGGTTCCTTGCTAATTTCTACCATATACTGTAAGGCCACATTCACTCCAAAGGAAGATGGAATCCAAGCAGAAACCAGGTTTGGTGAAAGAGCCATACTGAGATGCGGCTTCAGGGCAGTGATGTTCTGGCTCTAAGGCAACATTTCCAAAATTCAGTGTATGCTCAAGTCTAACCTTGTACTTCTTGTCTCCATCGTGGCGCTCTTCTGTTGTAATTACTTTGCATGTTGCTTCTTCTCACTGTATCTATTTTTTCTTAAACAGTAATAACTTGAATTTTTCTAAATGGTGTTGACCTTTTTTTTTAAGTCATCTATATTAGCAGAAATGAATTTATTTAGCATTTGAATTTCAGTTTGGTTTTCTGTCATTGTGCCATCCTCTGGTATTGGGAGGCCACCCAATGCAAATCAAGCTACCCTATCATGACTCTGCTGCAGTCTCTAAAGACTCCTATAAAATGCTAAGTGCGAGGGAATTTTTTGGCAGGATCTGTTTTGACAAGTAGTCTAACAACCACAACACCCTCAGGTGTCCCAGTGATGTTCTGTATTCTTGCTGAATATTGGCTGTCCTCAAGTCTGTCTGTGAGTTGAGGCTGTCATCCGTGTGAAAAATGCCAGAGGATCCCTCTGTAACATCACAAGGAACCATTTAAGATTCAGGGGTTGCAGGAAGAATAATGTTTACAAGATGACAGAGGGCCTTTAGTCATTCCAGCATTAATCACTGCAATAACCTCGACGCAGTTTCCATCTACATATGAGGGCCTGTTCCCACCCCAGCGAAGTCAGTACCTCTTAGGCACCCTGTAACTTAGATGTGTGTTTCTGAATTTCTCTTCACTTGACAAACCTTCCACTTAACCCTTTTAAACAAGAAATCTCTGTCCTTCTTTCTAGTATCCTTTTTCCTGACTGGCCCAAGCAGTGGTCTCTATCTACTCAGTCTTTTCCAGACTGAATCCTTTCTAGATTGTCAGCAAAGCTTTTGTGGAAAAACCCTTTGCCTCCTGTGCACCGTAATAGCGAGCTACAATAAGGGTCAGACTTAGTCAGCACTGGAAGATGACTGCTTCCTTTCTTTCTCTACCACTACATGCCCAGGGGAAAAATAAAAAGTAAATAGGAAACTCCCATTCCTTGATGGGATGCACGTGAAAAGCGGAAGGGGGAGGAGTGTGGGCAATCTGCCAACACATGCAGTATGCTTTTTCTCACATCCTGTTCCTGCTTTCTTTTCTTGACCAGTCTTGTCCTCAGGCATACACTGCATTTGCCTTACCTAGACATGAGTAGGAATCAACCAGCCAAATTATTTGCAAAGCAAACCCAAAGGCTGACTGCAGGATGCTGTCAAATGTGACCTGTTTAGAGCCTTTGCCATTGATGTGTAATTCTTGAATCATTCCCAGAGCTGTGGTCTTTGTGCTAAGAGGCTATGAGACTGCCAGAGAATTTCCCTCACTTGGGGCCATGGACCATAATTCTGTGTACAAAGTCCATGATGAAATGAGCTGGGTGACAGGTGTAATAGATAATAGGGAGCATGATGAAAACAAGTGTGTGCCACTGGACATACACACAGTGTTTTCAATAAAGTCTAATTCCTTCAAATGATCTGTAGGTACTAGAGGCCTTGCTGAGCAGATGTGCCGTGCTGCCAGCTTTATGCTTCTAATGAGAACACTGCTAGTATAACCTCCAGACAGAGAAGAGAGAGGTCCCCACCATTTCCCCTTCACTTTGCTGCTTTGTCTCTTCTTGCAGTACACATCCAGGCACTGCTGCTCTCACCCATACACATGTGATGGTATTAGGCTGCAACATAGACCCATTGTCTTACAACCAACACCAGGTCATAAACTTTAGTGCCTCTTAAGAGTGGTGTAGCATGTCATCTTTATGACCAAGGATTCACAGTAGAAGCAGGCTAATTTGTAGGATTAATTCACATTGGATGCTTGGGGGTTTTAAATGAAATATTTGTTCATGACTGTATGTCTCCCTTTATCTATCTCTTCTATCATTTTGATGTTACTCCAGTTATTGTTTCCTTGGCAAAGCTCTTTTGCTGTTTCTTTCATTCTTTTATTTTATTATTTCCCACAAAATAATTTTCCCTGAACAGGTGGAGTCCAAAGACTTGTTTCTGAACAACTTTGCAGTTTACAGTATAGGTCCATGTTTACCAATGCTGAACTTGGTAATGGCCTCACAGGCCACCCAGCAGCACATTCTTAAGTTCTGTAGAGAAGGGAGAAAGTATGAATTCATTTATTTCCCTTTTAAACATAACACTGACTTCTCCAGTTCTCAACCTTGCTTTTCCCTTGCTTTGCACTTGAAGCAGCTTTCCTGTATGGTCTCATTTCTGCACCTGATAGCTCCATTGAGGGAGGGTGACAGTATTGTGGAGCATGCTAAGTCCAAAGTTCTTTGGCACGGGAACATCAATTTGTCTCTTTTCTTGATGAATAGGTGCTGGATGCTTTGTTCTGAAAGATCCAGCTGGCTCCTAGCCTGGATTTACATATATCACTCTTATGGTAAATAACTACACATTTTTAATGCTTAATAAAAATGTTTATTATATGGGTTGTATAAGATTGATGATACTCATACTTTTTCTGATGCTGCTGTAATACTTCAGTTTTCACATGAGATACTGTCATTTTTCATCATCTTCACTTGCTTTGGTTTAATAATTGGGTAGTTCTAAGCATCTTTCAGATATTTCCTTTTTGATGATAACAAAGAGTGATTTCCTTATCATTTGAAAGTAATTTTCCCTTCTAAGATCTGAAATGAGATCATGGTAGAGGGCATCTGGTAAATTGGGTTTTTTTTTGTATTTCTGTGTTGTCTCATCTGGAAAGTGAGTGTCTGTGTTTTGTACCTTTTGGTAGAGAAAATGTAAAAAAAATCTTTCACTTTCAGAAGCAGACTTAGGATCCGATGGTCTGCTCCTAGTGTTTTCCAGACTAATTTGCAGCAGGCAAGCCAATGCCATGATAAGTAGCTTGATTCCTCAATGTGGTACTGGCTGAATTGGTATGAAACAGTGGATCCTTAGAGTGTTCAGTGACTTCACAACGACTCTCTGAAGGCTGAATAACTCGACACTTTGGCTGGGTTGTACTAGTTCTGTAATCAGAATCTGTGTTAATTCTGTAGTCTCTGCATCCCACTCAATTGCATGTTAAAAGTATACCCTCTAGAACCTTACTTTCATCCTCATTTTTATTCATTTGCATCTGGTTTTATCCATATAATTGACAATGTTGCATACATTCAGGGAAAAAAAAGAAAACCTAGCAATTTATAAACCAGCCCGCTTACCAACTCAGAACTATAAAGAGAAATAATTTGTAAGTGGAAGCTAGTTGTGGTCTAAGCTCAAAGGTGCTGCCATCTGTCAAAATGAAATAGTTGCGTTTATGTAGAACCATACACGGAAGGACCTCAACGTTAAGACTCTTAAACCACACAACATCCCAGTGAGGGACCTAATAATAGCATATCTGTTATGCAGATGGAGGAGATAAAGCTGAGTTAAATGACTTGCCCACTATCTGTTACTGGCAAGAACAAGAATTGAACTAATTGACTCCATCTTTCAGGGGCTGTTTTAATCCTGAGACAATTCTGCTTATTCATCCACAACTATTTCACCCACAGCTTATCTTAACATGTTTTATATTAACAGCCTGATATCTGTAATGTGTCTGAATTATGTAGAGTGTTTCTTAATACAGAAAGCACATCTGACATATTAAGCATATTCCTTTTTCTGTCTGGCTCCTCCTGTTCACAGGTTTACCTCAATGATAGGGCATTATGAAGCCCTATACTTTATTTTTCATTTGGAGATTTATAGAGTGCAATTTTTTTCTTTCCCCACCACCTCAGCAGATTATAAATATTTCCACTACACAAGCTAACTTCGTACCTCATTTCTGCCATTGATACAGCTATTTTCTACAACGTGAATGAAGTACCTGGTGCGATAAATATTGAAGTATATCTGCAGTTTCATTTTCACATACAATTGACACTTCAAAGAATAAAACCATTGCTGCAGTATTTACTAAGTGTCTCTATTTTAATTCTGATCTTCTTGAATAGTATTTCAATACAGCAAGCAATTCAATATCATTTCTCTTCATTTATGGCCATGTTATATTATTTCAACATAATCATGCAGTAGTAGAATGAGTTATGTTTATGACATACCATTCATATTGGAAAATGTGTATATAAATACCACAATAACTGTAATATTGCATTTCACTACCTTTTCAGTGACAGGAGAATATAGTATTCTACTACACTGGACTACAAATCTTACACAAAGTAATACTGCTGAAATACCCGTTTGTATTTCAGTTTTTCAGTGTTAATAATCCTTTTGTATTACAAAAACATTCAGGTCAAGATCAATATCAAGTCTCTGTATTCTTAAGTGCTGTGTATTTTCACTTTTTTGTTTTATCTATTAATTGATTTTTGATCACATTAACTTAGTACGTATATCAAAACCATAAAACTATAGTGAATTATATCAGTGTTTGAGCTTTCCTAAGAGTTTGATGCAGTACTTCTTTTGCTACTAATACAAATGTGTTTCTACATATAGTAGAAATAGATCTGCAAATCTAATCTTTGCAAATAAGTGTTCTTTCTTACTGCTGAGACAGTTTGCTTGCAATACTTTTTGTGTATCTTCTGGAGAGAGGGGGAAAAAATCATGTTGGTTATAAAGGCTGAAGTTGGGAAATAGGATCATCTGTCTGCCAAGGTTACCACACTATCAGAAATCCATGTAGTGGTCCCAGTGCCTTGCAGCTGCCATGCAGTATCTCCTGTGCTTCACTCTCTGTAACTGCAATTCTCTCTCTGTTTTAATGGGCCCAATTCTTTTGCAGAACTTTTTTTTTTTTTTTTTTGCACCACTGTAGTAGAATCAGTCTCTTTTGAGTAGTATGGTAATAAAAAGAAAGCATTAAAATCCATATAACACATGCACAGCCTCTGAGTAACTCAATTAGCTCAATCAATGTTGAATAGTAACTTTTCAATAGAAATCCAGTCAATTCTGATAGAGTTCTTAACATCCTTTTTACTTCTTCTTGATCAAATCCGTACATTTTTTAGAAGAACAAATCACTTATTTAATGCAGTATAACTATCATTTCTTGTCATAAATGTGAAAAGTTGAATGACTATTTTTCTGATATAAACTACTAGTTCTATAACCTACATTTCAAGATGGGAGAGATAATTGCAATTACAGGGATTTTAGCACACTGGTTATTCAATTTTTGGACCTGAACAGGAAATACTGTGATATACAGGTTTTATTTTGCTGTCTTTATGATAAAGACAACTTTTAAAATAACAGCTATTACTTCTGTATATCCTGTGGTTCTGCAGTGCCATGACTGAGCCAGATAAAACTAATTTCAGAGATTGCTGCACAGGATTGGCTGAAGCAAAAAATTAACCACAAATAATTGGAAAAGTAGAGGGCAAGGCAAAGTGTCCATGGCAAAAAATATGTAACTCTCAGAATCTTCAAGTCATGACTTGGTATCCTCTCTATTAACAGTGAAAAATTAGTTGAAGACTTCACTTAAATTTACGAGGTTTGGAGGACTTCCAACATCTGCACAGCAAACGTGGAAGAAAAGGCAAAAAGTTACAGAATGTTTTCTGGATGGAGTTAGACTTTCAACAACTCTGCTTCCACCAGTGGTGAAGCTTATTCTCTCACTTGTTATACTGCATAGTTCAGCACTGTGAAAAACAGAAAAGGACATTTCCTTTCTCAAAATTGTAGTCTGGCATCTCTTCTTAGAGGCAAGTCAATAGAAGTTGTTTGTGCAAAATATATACAGGGAATATTTGTTTTTTCTGAAAGCTTGAAACAGTGGAAACTATAAACTTGAAAAAAGCTGTAGTGTTTTAAGTTACGTTTGTAATAACCTCTTCTGATTATTAATAATGAGATATTATAGATAACTGAGTAACATCATAGAGTACCAGGTTGGTACTCTAACGTCACATATGATTTCAGTTAATCTTGGTCTGGGAGAGGAGAAGCAATTCATTCCAATTAATACTCAAAAATTTAGGCTCTGAAGCAGTTAATATTGGAGCATTTTGGGTCAGGTAGGTCCCACGGGTTGTCTTCTCTAAAGCATTTTCTTGTATACTTATAGCCCTGAGGCATGGCCTTAACATTTACTGTACCAGCATCTACTCTGTTGACAGGTGTTCTCAAAAACACTTGGAAGAGAAAACAGAGAGAAATTATGCTACTTTGGGCTGTTAAAGGTAATCATTACTAATCTTAATATTCCTGATACTAGTATCTGTTCTTCCATTTAGCTTCATGCTCCATTCCAGCAGTATCTTGACTATAGCCATCAGTAAAAGTTCTAGTACATGGNGTTTAAGAGAAGACTGGACGAGGAGCTTAGTGACATGGTCTAGCTGGGGGGTGTAGGGCTGGATGACCCTGGGCCCCCTCCGGCTCGGAGTGGCCTGCTAGATTGAGAGGCATCTAGGTTGGTTTTACGCTCTGGGATGTGCTCTTGGTCGCTGTACGGGTATTAGATGGTGAGTTGGACTAGATGATCCTTGTGGGTCCCTTCCAACTCATAATTTTCTGTGATTCTGTGATTCTGTTTTCAGTTGATGATACTTATTTTAGATGATCAGAATACAGTCTTTGTCTCCACTTTTTTTATTTGCTTTGGATTTTCAGTGCTGTAGGAATTAGACTTGAATCAGTCTGCTGCATTTATTGAAACATTGAATACCTGAGATTTCTGAGCAGGGGACTCATGGCGTACATGTCCTTGCCCTGGACTGCAGAGTGGGATAAGAAATAAAAAAAAGATTCACTGTAAAAGCCACCATTTCCTTGTGAATTGGAGGTGGGCTCTAGGAGCTTTAGCTTGTGCACTGGCTCTGAGGCCTCTAGTTCCTCACTTGCAATCTCCTTGTGGAAACTTTTTTACAAGGAAACTTCATTGGGAAATTTCAGCATAAAAGGAGCACATGGGCAAACTAGTACAATTCTAGAGACTAGTAGAGTTTCTGTGGGTTCCCTGTTGCTCCCTGTGGAGATTTCTGTTGTGATCTTTCTTAGGAGTTCCTACCTGGTATGGACAGAGTCACAAAACTGTGAAAGCAACTGATGTTTGTCCTTTGAAAGAGGAAAACCTTTGTGCAAAAGGAGAATCTCCACAAGGGTACAAGGGAGATATTTCGATACTCGCCATAGTAAATAGCTGTAATCTTCTAGAGAAATGTTCTCTAGTCACTCACAGAGGTGCTAATGCATAATTGTATGTCCAAATAGTGACCAGCATATTTGAGGAAAAAAACTATGCACAGACATACACATGTGGGCACAGAAGGAAATGTAAGTTCATAAGAATTCAATCTTATTTTGCAGTTTCATTACAGAACAGAATTGTTGGAAACAAAAAAAAAAGAGAACACTGGCACATTAAAAACACTCAGAAAATTTGATTAATGTTGACTTTTTCATGCAGTTTGGGCTAGATATTTTTTTAACATACAAGTTCTACTTAAAGCTTTGCTTTCGAAAGCCTCTTTGTGTTGAAAGGTTTGGAGCAGTGCTAGGTAGTAACTAATGCGACCAAGACACAAAATCACTTCATGGCGACCAAAGGAAGCAAGCAATACTTACAGAGCCTTAGGATGGGAAGTGTATTTTCAGATACCATTTGTGATTTTCTATAGTCTGCTTGCTGTCAAATCATGGGCAATGTATTTCCAGTGTAGTTTACAGGGAATGCATACTCTCTTTGCTTAACTGCAGCACAGTATTTGGGTTTTATTGTTTTATCATAGTTTTGGTTATGCCAAATGTTTTGAGGTTGGCTAACCAAACTGGCAAAAAGATGTTGCTCTTTTCCCCTCCCCAAAGCCCAATTGTCTACTGTGGTGTCAGAGTTTCTGAGCTTGTTCCTTCTTTGCTTGAAAGGCTTTGAAGCACAATACACCCAGGAACTCCAAATCTCACTTGTGTAACCTGTTAAATTTTCCAAAAGAATAGAGGAGATAGGAGATGGATCAAGGAAGATGCCCTTTGTCCTTTGTAGTTATTTCACTTACTATAAAATATGTGTGTGTATCCGAAGGAAAAGTGGCTATGTGAGAAGAAGACAAGCATTTCAACTCCATGAATTTACATTCTTTTTTAAAATTTAATTTAATTAAATAGCTAAGAGATTTATGATTTTTTTCTGACCTAAAACTATTCTTTTTCTATTGTCAAGAACAGCCCAAAAACCAGACTTGCAGTCCTGGGCTATTGCAGTTCAAATTTTAGTATCTCAATTTAATTTTTTACAAACACATATGTTTATTCCTGGAATTCTTTTGGATTCTAGCAAAGTCCAACAGACATTATTTTAATTACATATTTATTAAACATCTATCCTGTTTTTTAATTTTTTTTTTTTTTTTAAATGAGCTTTAGGTTCTAAAGATTCAGAATTCCTTTGAACAAAGTGGCTTTCTCATATATTTGGAAAATTTTACTGACCTAATTTGTAGGCTAGAAAAAAATGATTCAAGAAGTTAAACTGGCTGTCATTGTTAATCCCATGCAACATTATGTGTTATAGAAGAGAAGACAAAAGGTTGAGCTCTTGTGGTTGTGATATAACAGAGCTTTCAAGGGCACAGCAGAAAGTTGGAGGCGACAAGATGAACTAATAAAACCATCTGGGCCATAGGTAAATGAGTAAGCAGAGTGACAGAAGAGGAGGGACAGTGTAGAACATAAACCTGCATTTTGTAGGACAAAAGGGTAGATTGTTGCTGGCTTACTGGCTGACCTGCAGTTACACAAAGAAGTTAGCCCTTGTCTTGGAGGTGTCTGCCAGAATTTTTTCCGACATGGGAGATGTTCTAAATCTACAAATATAATTTGGCGAGAGGAGGCCAAATTTGGACCTGTCAACTTTGACACATCTCTTAAAAGGTTCCAGATGATAGCAATGGTGTGTAAGAGAGTTGTAACAAAGGAGAGATTTTCAGTTCTTTTAACACAGAGCTACATAATCACACTTTCTTGTAGAAGCATTCAGTGTGAAGATCTGTCAATAGAAATCTCAAACTGAGAATATACAATGGAGCTTTATTATCCCTTTGTTATTTTGTAACTACATAGGTATGACAGACAGAAACTGATGTTAAAAGAAATCCACGATTGTCAGTGTGTCATATGCAGGAATCCCACTGCTGGAAGTTTTTCAGTAAATCAGCATCTTTGGGTAGGTGCACCAAATGCCATATTTTAACAAAATGTTTTTGCTCATGGTAACACTCAAGCTCTTAATTTAAAGAGAATGAACATCCTAACATTTTGTTTCAGCGGTGCATAGCAGACAGAGGGTGTTCTGTCTTGCACAGAGCAATAAAGGAACTACAGAGTTATAAGTGCCAAATAAAAGGTGCTGAGGGTTCAGAGTACCCAGGAAAACCCTCAGTTAGACCCATTGCCAAGGCATCCCTGGGAGTCCCCATAAGCAAATAAGTGCAATCCTGTATTGTAAAATAATAATGTGTAAGACACCCCAGGTTTCCTCAAAAGCCTTTTGACTCTCTGAGGAGTACAATGAAAGAGTATGCAGAGGTCTCCAAACCTTCACACACTTGTGTCTTAAGGATTTATGGTGCTACTGCTCTTGGCAGGGCCTGGAAATGTGCCATACACAATGCAGAGAGATATGGAAGCATCTGATAAACTTCATAATTCTATCTTTCAGGAAAGATAAAGACAAGGGAGCAAAACTCTGCCTGAAGGGGCCTT
>WEKX01002658.1:691099-742285 GCA_013390025.1 Pitta sordida | reverse complement strand
TTTTTTTTTTTTAAGAAGTAACTTCATTTTGCATTAAAATTGGTTTGTGATTAATTTTTTTCAGAGTTTTGAGGAGGGTATATTGGTTGTGTTTTGTCTGCCAGCTCAAATGAGCAGTTCGTGGCAGTTGCGTAGCATATTTTTCCTGCCTTATACCAAATCTTGGTTGCCGCTGTCTCTACCTGTGCCGAAGCTCAGGGATTTCCATTTTTAATGTGCTTAGGGTTTGAATTCCAAAGACAAAGAAAACATGTCTGTTAAGGTGTGCATGCAACAAACATTTACCTCAACAGGCACTACAGTCTTCTGCAATCTTGTTTCTCTGCTATATTTATTAAATGCATAGACTTCTAAAGAAAACAATTCAGTCCTCTTAATCCCACTTCTGACAGACCCACGTGCAAATCTTCCGATAGAGCCATGCATGTGTGACTGAGCAGCAAAGCAGAGAAAGAGCCCAAGATCAGCTCTCTAAACAGCTAGATCACACTGAGTGACAGCTTGTTTATGTACTGAGTGATGTGTACGATCTGGTTCAGAATCTCACAATGGAATTGCTGCTCTGTGACAGTGACCATAACGTACTTCAATTCAGTCACCCCACAGGAACCACAAAGGCCAAAGAATCCACCACAAGTGTGCTTAACTTCAAAAAGAACAACTCTGGAAACAGGGAAGCCCACTAAAAAGAAGTTAAATTGGGCCACTAAAAGAATTAAATTCTTTTAGGGAGTAAGAAGATCACTGATCCAAAGGCACAGGAGCAGAGCATGCCCCATCCTTAGGCAAAGACTTCAGAACGGGTGAAAGGAGACTGGTATGGCTAATAAGCAAAGGAAAAATAGCTCTTATAAATGAGAAGGATCATTCAGAAAACTAAAGCGCTGTCTAAACTAAGTAAGAAGGACTGTACACTAAAGACTAAATATAAAACTGTAATCAAATTAGCCAAAAGAGTTTCAGGGATCTAATTTCAGGGATAAAAATTTCCCCTAAAACACTTCAGCAGAAACAGGTGATGGCCAGCATACAAAATGTCATGATGGCTACTCATTTTTTGTACAGATGTTTGCTTGGTTTAACTGTAAATAATCAGAATTCTGATATTACATGTATTAGTATATTTTCTAATTAGATTAATTCAGAATGTTCTGTGATATGGTTTCCTTTGAAAACACTGATTGATCAGAAGTATAATTTCTACAAAAGTGTATGAGTTCTAGAAACTTCTGTTTATCTAGGTGTTTTTAAACTTTCTGATTTACATCTGTGGCTTTCTTTCTTTTATACAGAAATGATTCTGTAATTTGAATTCTCAGGCCTATCTCAGCCACATTGGGGGGAAAAAAACCATCTTCAAGTAATTTTTGCGAGTTCTCTATTTTATAGGTGACTGTTAAAAATACCATTAAGATGTTAGTAATAGAATGACAGTTGGATTGATCCAAGATAAAAGATCAATATGCTACACTTCCTAAGAAATTTAACAACACAATAACAATTCTTTTCGTCCACTAAGGTGCTGTCTGCTTATTTGGGTTTGGTTTTTTTTTTTTTTAAAAACAACATTCAGACTCTGGACCATCCCAATTTGATTAAACATTCCCAGATTATTAGCCATTCTGGAAAGAAAATGTGTACAAAAGAGCACACTGCCCTGAAGACAGGCACATTTGGCAGATTTCGTACTAACTTGACAGTAATTATGATCACCATCAAGTGTGATGGGGATTGAATAAGACATTTAACTTTGTGTTCTTTGGCTGTGAAAATATTTTCAACTTTTGCTTTCAATTTCTGGCTTTCTGTGTTATTTAAGTATTTATGTGGATATACTTTAAAAGAAATAATTATCCTTTCCTCCATACATAATATTTTTTTAATCTCAGGGAATATTTTGTCTGTTTATTGCCTCCTTCCAGAGTTGGATGCTCTAACCACCACAGAGACAACGGAACCATAAATATCCTTTTCCAGCACAGGAGCTGCAGTTACAGTATAGTGAAATTTATCTCACTCATTTAAGATGTAATCTTTCTGCATCAGAAAATGACCCAGAACTTTCTACCCATAGTGATTAGATTCAATTATCTTTTTAATTTAAGAGGTTTGATGCATATATTCCAGGTAGTACAGGTCTTTCTGTGTAGTTCTTCTATGTATAAATTGCTCTTTCTCTTTACTAAAAATTACAGGGTTTTTTTAACATCTCTAACTCAATGGAGAGTTTCCCAAATACACTTTTATAGGCTGTGTCAATACTCAGAGTAACTACTATGCCTGAACATCTTCTAAACTCTGTAATACCATTTTCTTATGATAGTCCACTGGTCACCAGAAAGCATTCTCAGTAATGAGGATCTTAGCCAGAAGATATCTAGACTGTTACCAGGATAGAAGTGGTTATGAAATCTCAAGGTACAACTCCTACGAGTGGGAAAGTTACCTTACAAACTCTGAAGGGTAAAGGTACCAAGAGAATAAATTTGACCACGTCATATTCAATTGCACTAGAATCAGTCAGGTGTGAAACTCCTGGAAGAGTTGTTGTTATTTGTGGTTATTATTTTAAAAATTGTAATGCATTATGTAACAGTCATGATCTTATTCCTATGTTTCCGCATATAGCTAGAAGTTTAGTATTTAGTAGATACATTTGCAGATCTACTAGTAGATCTAAATGTCTTGTTTCCTGTGCCTCTCCAAGGCACTTGTCCTGGGGGAGAAGACTAGTAGGAATGAGAGGCTAAGACCGTTTTTTTTATAACGTTGGAGTAATACCTCTAGTTCAGTCAAGAGTATGAATGTGATTGATGACTTTGCAGCAATGTGGAGGGCAAAATACCAACATGCTACAATAAGAATTTTTTGAGAGCTCAAAATTTTGGCATCTGTGACAAGCTGTCACATCATTAAAAAACTAGGTTTGTGTTCCAGACTGCTCTGAAATAGAATGTGAACAGTTCCTGAAAATAGTAGCTCTCCCTAGGGTGTTTATTCTGAGCCTGTCTATACAGCAAACTACTGCGCAATATTGTGTGAACCTTGAAGAAGATGACTCAAGTAACAACCTAAATGTGGCAGATCCATAGTCCTTATACACTTGAAAAAGCCAGGTAAATATGTCTGCAGAGACCTGGTTCCCACATAGTGAGGTGGTTTTCCTACTTGAAGGCAGCTCACACATAAAGCTTCTTTTGTTTCTTTCTTTTTTTCCTCTCTTTTTTTTTCTTTGTTTCATTTTGACTTTGTGTGTGTGTCAGTTTAGCCCTACAACTGTACAACTCTTGAGGTTTGTAATTACGTACCCGTTATGGGGAGAGCCCCATTGTAAAACTTTTCTCCTTTTTACTGGAACAGACAATACGGTTCCTTTCTTATCTTCCTTTCCCTCCCCTGCAAGGCATGTGGCCGGGGTAGGGGCTTTCTCCTTTTTACCGGGCAAACAATGGAGGATTCTTTTTCTACTCTTCCCTTCCTGGCAAGGTATGTGACTAGGGGAGGGGCCCGAGGGCCGGGGCAGGCTGAGTGACGGCCAATGGGAGGGTTCGATGACACAAAGACATGCCCACAAGGCATGTGACATGGGAGGGGCCTGAGGCCCTATAAATACAGCAGCTGCCGGGCCTCATACAGGGGAGATTGTGGATGTTCCGGGCTGAGGAAGCCTCATTTTTCTCCTCTGATCTCTACTGCCGCCAATTTGCCCAGGACCACATGGACCTTGACTCTTCATCTCAATACAGTCTTCCCCCAACCGACCACTGGATCTCCCTGCAGCCCATTGGACATTTCAGAAAAAGACTGCTGGCTGTTACTCCACTGGTTTGCCTACCCTGAACCCTATTTCCCTGCCCCTGGAATCCTGAGGGTGCCCTGGTCTCCCTTGAACTTGGCCCCCCTCGTGTTTGTTCTTGGTTTTGTCTACATTTATCATTGTTCCATTGTTGTTGATATCGTTATTGTTGTTGTTCAAACACATATTTATATATATTTGTTATATTAATTTTTTTTGTTTCTCCTAGTAAAGTTCTTATTTCTCTCTCTATATATTATTCAAATATTTCTAAATTCAATTCATACTCCATTTTAATTTGCACTAGGACAGTACCACACGCTTATTTGCAGAGTGGACTGCAAGGAGGCGAGCGCATGCAAAGCCCTGAGGCAGATGATGGCTCTGTGCTTCCTTCCTCACCCTTCTCAAGTCCACATTCAACTGTTACCATAACAATTGCCTTTTCAAATATGAGTGGTCCTCCCATTTCATTCTGCTGCCTTGTGCCCACAAAGTTTGCAGGATCTTTCTTGAAAAAGCACTCTCATCACAATTCCTGTAATGCTGACTGTGTGCTGCAGGCAGAAAGTGAGGAGCATGGAAGAAAGTAATAAGGACAAACAAAACACATCTAGCAATTCTGAACATATTTTTCTCAAAAAAAATATTGTAAAAATACTGCAAAATTTGGCAACTCAATGAACCTAGCATTAATTTCTTATCTGGGTTTAGCTTTTAACAAATTCAGCTGTTACTTTCTATATGAATATGAACATTTTTAGAACTGTGGATTGAGCTGGCAACAAGTGAACAGTAGTCTGAGACCATCAGCAGGTGCGTGGGAGACAGCAGCAATTTGGGAAGACTAAAAGAGTGCCTGTGAGGTTGGCAAAGGGAAATCAGTCATAAAAAGCATAGTAAAAATCTTTCTGGTTGTAAGAGATTTTGTTGGAACTACTGTGCTGCTGAGAGCACAATTCGTTGTTCTATTCTTCAACAGTTTTTGACCTTTGTTATCTCTAGGATTTAAAGATGATTTCCTCTTCACCTCTTCACGAGTTTTTTTCCAGTGAAGACGCTAAAGATTTCCCTTGACTCTTTGCAGGATTTTTTCCATGTCATGCAAGCACGTGACAGCTGTGCTTGCACAGAGTGCCTCTGCCGTGCTGGGGGGTGGGACTAGCACGCCCTGCGTGGTGGGGTGGCTTGCTTGGGGACCACTTGGAGTTGCTCCTCTATGAGTGTTGTAAAGGTTACACAGTGTCAATGGTTTATGATGGCTGCTCACTGCAGAGGTGTGCCGGATCTCCTACTGCTGCCACTAGCACCGCGAGCACCTGGGATCCCCTCCACCACTGCTGCCGCTGCTGTAGTGAAAGCCAGGCACTCCCTGTGGCAGTGGGGCAGCATCAGTAAACCCCATGGACTCCCTGGCAGCAGGGAGGGGCAGAAGAGATGCCCTTCGCTCTCCTGTCCTGTCACACGACGCGGGAAGGTGTCGGTAACTCCCCCTGGTGCTCTGTGGCTGAGGGGGCGGGGTGAAGGTTATGGCTTATTTGCACATGTATGATCTGCCGCTCTTTGCAGATTCCGGCTTTTGTGGCCCTCTTCCAGTTGCGAACCCCTGTGAAATTTGAGGGATTACCACATGTATCTTTGGATTGAGGTAGGAACTTTAACCATAGCTCCTGAGGGCCACATATTTAACATCTGTTTAGAAATGAGGAGGAAAGCAGTATGCCAGTTTTTGGAATCTCATAATACTTCTGGATCAAAAGATCAGCATGAAAAGGGCTGTGCTAATAAGAAATACCCCAATCATGGAAAACTTCCAGATAAATTTCCCAATAATAATGTATGCTAGAAATAAAAATAGATTAATGGTATTGAATCAACTTGTACATAAATATGAAGGCATTAGTGGAAGTATGGTCACATAAGCCACCTGTAGACCAAATAATTATAAACACGCTTGCTGAATTTAATCTAAAGTATCAAGATTTAATATCTTTATTGATGATCTGGATGAGGGGATTGAGTCCACCATTAGCAATTTACAGATGAAACCAGCTGTTGTAGCCAAGTGGGTCTTTTCTCCCAGGCAGCCAGCAGTAGGACAGGAGGGCATAGTCTTAAACTGCACCTTGAGGAGGTTTAGGTTAGACATCAGGAAGAAGTTCTTTACAGAGAGAGTGATTGGGAATTGGAATGGGCTGTCCAAGGAGGTGGTGGAGTCACTGTCCATGGAGATATTTGAGAAGAGATTGGATGTGGCACTTAGTGCCATGGTCTAGTTGATGAGGTGATGTTAGGTCACAGGTTGGACTCGGTGATCTCGGAGGTCTTTTCCAACCTAGTTGATTCTGTGATTCTGTGAGGGTGACTCCATGCTGTAAAACCCCCAGTGAATGCATTTGTATTGCAATCTTACAGTTCCTAAAAATGAATGCAATGTTCTTGAGGAAACCATGCTGGAACTGGCACTATGGGCAAAATCCTGAAGTCAAAAAGAACATTTTCATTGCCTTAAGTAAGGCCAGAATTAGTTGACTGATAATAACCAATGACAGAATGGAGAGCTGGAGTATCAAAGTGATAGTTAATGAAGGCTACCCTAAAGGGTTGAGGTGAACAACACATCAGAAATAAGGAGAAGTTTCTTAGTGTCGAGTCTGATGTGCTGTTCATAATGCTGGTGTATTCCTTTGGTATTCAGTGTGTCAGAATAATCTGTATTGAGAGTGAAGTTAGGAAAATACAGTACAAAAAAGACCATCTACAAAAAAAGGAGTTTTAAACAGAAGCTGGGACTCCAGGAGGACACAGCCAGGCTTTCCTTAAGGGAAAGAAGTGCTCCAGAGACAAATAAAATGAGGTTATAACAAAGATGAAAGTCATAGAAAGTAGAGGTAGGAGGCAGGGTTCACTGTTTCCAAGACAAACACACAGCCTCATGATATAACTACTTTTACAACAGCACATTAATTGCCCGTTAAACTTATGTACTGTGGAAAGTATTCATCTTTTGGTGACCCAAGAATGCATATTGTTGGATGAAACATTTTAGTTTCTAAAGAGGGATTGATAGGATCACGTATAAGCAAAAAAGGTGTTTGAAGTGAAATATTTTTGCACCACCCCAGTGACATACAGTTTTCTATTTCCTTCATCCTTTTATGGCTCTGTGAAATCATCCTATAGGGAGGAAAAGATACTGGACATTTTAACAGAATTTTCATCCATGCTACAGAAGCTACTTGGAGGTGTGATTCTTAACATGAAGTAAGACAAATCTGTATCTGTTTCATGTCATCTGTTTCATGTCATATTATACTCCAAGTACTAGGAAGATTAAAAGGATGTTACTATACTGAAACTATATACTTTACAGATCAATTTTTTATTATAGAATATTTTTTTTCTTTCTGTTCTCAGTCTTAAAGAACATAATTTCAATATAATAGAAAGGGTGATAAAAAACCAAATCATTGCACTCATAAGTAGTATTCTGTTCTCTGTTTTACTTATTGAAGTTTCTTCTTTGTAATGAGATTGTTTACCTTCTTCTGTTCAGACGCTACCATCTTATGGTTGCATGCCATGGTAAAGACTAGGAGGATATTCAGTGGAGAATACACAAAAGTGTACTCCAAGTAAAGCAGAGTAAAACTACATGAAATTATATATAAATAGCATAAAGTGCCTGGGAAAAATACATAGTCCTGTAATTTTTTTGTGAACTTGGTTTCTTCTAGAAAAGGAGCCGAAATGAAAATCTATCACCAAAATCTACATTTAATTTGATACCCTTTTCACCTGTCTCAAGGGAGAAGACAGAGTCCAGAAGATCTTGAAGCCAGACTTCTAGAAATGGCATGCTGCCAGAAAAAAATGAAAATACTATCTACTGGTTCTACAACTAGCAGGGTCCTTCCCAGTCTTCATAAGTGCACACATACAAAGGAGAAAATTGTGATAAAGGGTTAATATGCTGGGTGAATGCTTGTTTATATCTCTATATTGTTACCACCAGGGTGTTGATGAGCACATATTTATCCATAAGCCGCTAATTTACTGCCACTTTGCCCATGGTGTTGGAGAACCTCGTTACTTTCCAGTA
Organism: Pitta sordida; assembly: GCA_013390025.1. Classification (NCBI taxonomy): domain Eukaryota; kingdom Metazoa; phylum Chordata; class Aves; order Passeriformes; family Pittidae; genus Pitta; species Pitta sordida. The sequence goes on along the minus strand of WEKX01002658.1, from coordinate 734,387 downwards.
TCTGATTGGGAGAAGCTGACCAGAATTTTAACAGAATCGAGCATTACAATGAGCTTCATGCTGCAGTGAACCATGTTCTGTCTGAGGATGCAATACAGCACAAGTTTCCTTACTTTCAGTACATATAATATGTGCTCTGGCAAAGTTAATCACTGATGTGCAACTTAATTTAAAGGTGACCTGTGAGAGTATTAAAAATAGCCTCCCAGTTTTAGGGACACATATATGCCGAGTGCCCCACATGACCAGACTAAGCCAGGCATTCAGCAGAGTTTTAACATGAACTGTAGCCATTTTTCCTTCTAATGCTTCCAAGAGGTCTTCACCTACTGTGAACTGTTGGCTCCTTCTCAGTGTGACCCACAGGCCTGCTACTGGTCACATCAAATCCACTGTAGGTAGGCTGTGGTTTGACCCACACATATGTTTTAAAACTCATTACAATGTCACAGTGGTTTCAAATGTTTTATATTTTATAGGGCTAGGAAATTAAGGATATAAGGGAAAAAACCCGAACACCCCCCCTGCCCATAAAAACCCCCTCTGCGTATTAGAAGCCTACACAGAGCTTTAGGAAAGAGATTTATTTAATAATGTTAACCTAGCCTCATATTTTGCAAAGGGATCATGTGATGAATCAGCTATCGCCTGCTTAATATATACCATGGGGTCACCTCATACAGGAACAATTACTACCATGCAGTAAGAATTCAGAGGGTTTTGAAAAGAAATTTAAAGAGGTAGGTGGGAGACAAGGGGTTTACCTGTAAATTTGCTAAAACTTTTTTTGGAAGAGTTTTGCAGCATACGTTCCATGTTTCTAAATCTGACAAGTACCTGATACAGTGGTTTGATTCCTCTGCTTACAGAATTTATTTTTGTGCTGAGGTGCCAACTTCAGCACCAGTTCAGTTTCAAATATTTTAATAATTTATTAAATTTGTTAGACAGTCACTATTTCATTTAAATAAGGATTGGTCACACAAGCAAATATTTCCATGTTCATTTCTCAAAACAAAATACTCATTGCTTCTGCTGAGCATTCCCTTACTGCACTCCACGTAGTTTGAAGAATAAAATGGCCTTGGTCAAATTTCTTTTGTATGGGTTGCTTCACCCTCTGTTTTTTATAGAAATTTAAATTGGTATCAGCTTTGAATTGCTGACAAGGGTTAAATTCTGCACCTCTTCCATTTCACAGGAAGGTAACATAAGAAAATATTTCTGTTCATACTGGCTTCCTTTCACCTTCCTAAGCCTAAACTGACTTAATTATAAACAATGTGTTTTACTACAAAACCCTTGATGCATCCAAAAATTACTTGGTTGTAACATTCTAAGGAAAGTCATTAGATTTATCTTAGTACTAAATGATGAAGAACTTCCAAGAAATATGTACAGGCTTCGTCCACTGGGACCCGAAGCAGAAAGCAAATTAGCTCTTTATCTTGTTTGGATTTTTGTTAATCAAGAAAAATACATTTAATTACTGTGACAGGAAGCAGTGCATGTAGAAACTGCACTGAGCCTGGGGCCAGATGTCATGCAGTCTGAGACAGCTGAACTTTGTTGTGCTGCTTCTCTGTCAATAGAGGACAAGCTCCTCAATCGCAGCTAGAACTTGTTATTTTATTTTGTATTAGCAACATACAACAAAACTGCAGGAGGAGTCATTTAGGCAGCAGAACCACACTTCTTGATGCGATTCATCCAATCTTGCTGCTACCCAGAAATCGCCGTCATTCTCTAACTGTACTATAAAGTAGTCTTAGATATGTTTATTGGAGATAAAAGCAGAATAGCCCTATTGCTTATCAACAAATAAAGCCAGAAGCTAAGTGGGTTAGCCTAGAGGCAGAATGCTTATGGCAAATATCTTACTCTGTTATTTTTAAACTGGAAGGTAGACCTTTGCGATGTTGCTTATACATAGTTCCACAGTTCTGGTAATTCATGTATTCTCTGTGGATAAATTACAAGAGTAATTCTATCACAGCAGTTTGACAGGGACTGCAATTGAAGGGAAAAGCCCTAAAATTAGTTCTATGAGCAGGAAAACAAAGCCAAGTTTCCTAACAGTTTATGTCCCAGAGCTCCACTCCCATCTGGGTTCTGGGATATATAATAAGTGCTAATTTCACACTGTACCTTTTCCTATACATGAATGTTGTAATCTTTTTTCCTTTTTTTCTTTTTTTTTTTTTTAACACAGTCACGTGGGATCTGTGATCTCTGAAAGGTGGATGAGCTAACATTTCTGTGACCTTTCAACCTCTCAATTTTTGTTGCAACTCAGCAGTGAAAATTGCCAACTTTGAATCAACAGGCAAGCATGAAATATGACTGAATGAGAATGAAAATAAAGCAAATTAGTTTCCATAGAGAAACTACATTTGAATGAAAAATGTAGAAATGTAGAGCAGGACTCAGTCAAAACTTCCATGTAATTCCCCCTGGCTGCTCTTGGAAACACAGAAATTCAGATCAGTAGTTTGCAGCTTGGATCAGGCTATGAAAATTTTATTACTATTTTCTAGCCCATCACTTTTCATAGTTCAAATATTTTAAGAATGCCTGCTATCAGGCAAAAATAAATACTCTTAGTGGTATTTTTATAATTATCTAATCTGAATTCTTGAGCTGTCTTATGGCAATATTTTCTTAATTGGAGTTAGAAGTAGTATCGAGTAAAGTCTATACTCTTCAGCAGTCTTTCACAGCTCAATGGAAGTCCATCAAATCTCCAGACTTAAGGAGATGGTCAGGGTATGAATTTTGTTCTTAAGTCGCAGTTCTTACAGCATTGCTGACTCCCAAATGCCATCAGGAGGAGAGCGTTCGCTTTTCACAAGGAAAGACCCCAGTCAGGTTGTGTGTTAGCAGAGCAATTTAAAGTTCGACAGCAGATTGTAGAGTTTTTTCTGTGTTAATTGTTGGACTTTGTGGTCTTGGAGTTATTTTGCAATCTTAGTGATTCTATGATTCTTCTCCTTGGCATTGCAAGTTGCACGTTTTGACCCTGGAATACTGCTCTGTGAATTGTCTGGCTTCATACATAGGCTGTTCTTATGAGTGCATTCCATTGATAAACAATGCCAGAGAGTACATGAAGAAGGCTTGTCACCACATGTGTGCATAGTTTCTGACCTGCCATTTTTTTTCTTTTTCTAAGTCTCTATAAGGAATGTTAATTTAACGTCTGTATTTATGTTGTGTGGACACCTATCCCAAATTCAGACCAGCATTAGTAAACTGTTATGCTGTTTCCCAATACAGAGACGGGATCCATGACAAAAGATGTGCAGCTCAGGCAGGAGGTGAAGGCTGTGGTGTTGAGAGCAGTACTGTGAGAGGCAGCAGATTCCAGTTCTTGGCTCTGTAATACTCAGCACAACCTGGGAAGCCTCCACCTCACATTCAGGTGATGTGGTACCAGGCAACTGACTAGGTGAAACCTAAATGCCTGTCTCGTGGCTCCTACTGAGTTCCTACTAGCACAGTTTATCTGTAATTTCAGAAAGAAACATATAATCTTACCAATTGCCCTGTAAAAGTTGTCAGCTCCTTTTTTTACACTGTTTCAAGGTTACTTGTGACTACCTTTTGTTGTGAGGTGACAGAGAATATTGCTTCTAATTAACTCATCATGTTTATTAAAATCAAATCCTTCAGGTCCAAGGGACCTGCATTACAGAGTAATCATCTTCAAGTTATAAGGGAAGGTAACATTGTTTAATCTGTTGGAAATTCCTTGACAGTAATGTGAAATTTACTCCATCTTGACTGACTACGTAAAAATATTACAACTTTCTCAAAATATATGGTCAGTAAAACTATAGTGGTATTAATTTTTAAATTATTATTTTTACACTGATAAAAAGATTTCAGAGATAGGTATCTTCCTAGGAATATGCCTAGAATGATACAAAGTAAAATAAGTATTTTATATTTACAGTGCACAATAAAATGTAGCCAATGATGAAAGAGTACTACGTAATGGAGCCCAGAATATCAGGAAAAAAACTTCAGAGAAAAGACTTTCTACTTTTCTCATCAGCAAAATTCTGTAATCAGGAAGTTTACTCCTGTATATCTGTATATCTGATGGGTGGTAGTCTCTTCCACAGCACCATTCTGAAGGCAATGCTGACTAATTCTCCCATCCTCTTGGTATTTGTCTATTTTTTACTTTCATTTTAGAAACAGGTACATTCATGATGTTTCTATTTAATCTCTTACAGCTGCTTTGGTATGTAGCAATGAAGCAAATTTTTGCTCAAAACCCCAGACTAACGGCAACCAAAATGTTTGTTTGAAGACATTTCCAAAATACACAAGGATTCTGGGCTCTTTGCTCTGAAGCTGGTAATCATTCAACATCTTGGTATGACATTAATTTGAAGTTTTCAATTTTTTTTATTATCTCAAAACTATCTCTTGTGCCTGTTCTTTGGAAAAATTTGAAAATTCATAACTTTTGCTAGTAAGCAAGATTTTTATTTTTGAACAATAGAATCTCCTATAAAACTGCAACCCTGATTTATCTATTCTGCTTAAAAACCTGCTCTAAATACAAGACAATGCCCTTGTGATAGAGTTCAGATCTATAAGTTCTCAGATAGTCTGAACATATTGTCAGATATTCCTCTGTTAAATTTTAAACCTTAGATTAGTACTTTGATCACAGATGATTAAAAAAAAAGAGGAAATCTTAACAGCATAAATTAAAAAATCTGAAGCAGCCTTGCAGAAGTCCTTTAAGGATGCTAGACACCATATCCTTCCAAGGGACTGTAAGATTCTCATATGCAACCACAATGCGCCAGAAGACTTGATCTGAGGAGACTGGATTGTCTGTGCAGTGTAATCAAAACATGCTTACTCCTTTTTTTAGTTTATGTGAAGTTTCCAGAAATTGATTTAATATGGCAACCTTCATGGCAGGATAGCACTTGGAGTGGAACCTCATTATTAGAGGACAGAATTGGAAGATTGTGCCTGAAACGAAGTCATGAGTCCTCAATGACAAAAAACAAATGGCCGAGAAAAGATAAAATCTTGTCCAGCAGCAGTCATTTCCTTATTTGCTTTCTGCTTCCAAAATAGGGGTTTAGTATAAAAAACCAGTTATTTATCAGTTCCAACTTGGAATCAGGAAGAGCAACTGGAAATTAGTATGAAAGGCCCATATTTGTGCCTTTCCTGTGTATACTGCTATTTGATATGGATAGAAAGGATTCCTGTGGTATCTGCATGCTCCCTTGCAGATATACACACAATATAGAGGCACCCATTGAAATTGCTCACTGTCATAGTGGCCATATGCTGGCATATACCTCATACAAAATATGAAATCATGGCCTCACTGACTGGCAGACCTGTATAGTGCAGGTACTCTTTCAGTATTCAAGCCTGCTCTGATCACTAGCTCTGAGTTTAAAATTGAAGAATGAAGACACTTCTTTATCTGAGAGTTTCACCAGGTGGACTGTGTAAGTATTGCATTATTTTCATCTAGAAACAAAAATACAAATTTAACTTGTTTACCCTACTGTTTGAAAAATCATTCAATCTTGAAGCTGAATCAAAAAAATCTTATTGTATCAAGGATTTGTTTTATAAATTCAATAGTAGCTCATTCTTTTTTTCTATTATATACAAATAACTGTATGTAATGCATTTATAAAATGGAGTTTTACTTTACTTCTATAATCAAGATGATTTAAACACTTATTCAGTTTTCTCTCCTCCTGCCCACTTCCCCAAACAAGAATATTTCACTGCTTTTCTTCTGTCTGGTTGTTGTACGTACACACTGCAATTCCTGCGTCTTACTAGAATATTTGATGATCCTAGAGGAAAATATTTGTAATAGAGAGTAGTTCATTATTATACAAGAGCAAACACTATGGGTTTATAGTGTAATCAGCAAGCTGCTCTGAAAACAAAATGCTTGCTCACGCGTTTTGGGCAGCAGCCCCTCTCTGTGGCAGTGGCCACATCTCCAAATTGTTAATTTCGCACTGCCCTCTAGGGATTCCTGCCGCGCCGGGGCCGTGGGGCCGCCTGGGCTTCGCACAGACAACTCTTACTTCTCTCCTCTGCCTTGTTTTGACCTTGATAATAACTTTGAATTTCATCCTATTCCAGCTATAATTATATGACTTCCCTTTATCTCGCCCCAGTGTGGGGGGGGAGGGGGAAGGCAGGTTTGTGTTTTGGTTTTTGGGCGGGTTGTTGGGTGGTTTTGTTTGGTTGATTTGGTTTGGAGTTTTGCTTAAATTGACCATGAATATCTGTGGTTTACAGCATTCAGTGTATTTTCAGTGCATGCATACTTGGCCTTATATATGAAGTTTTTTCTATGTAATTTGAATGTGATGGTAACACTTCTAAACATTTTTTTCTTTTAGTATTTCTAGAAGAGGTTTTTTCTTTCCAATTGTTAAAAAGGACCTGTGTGAATTTCCTTATCAGAGCCAGAGTTTCCTTCAGTGCTGAAAGACAGAAGCTGGAAACTGCAGTACTTTGCATAGATCTCAGATACATCCTGAATGATTTCTCAAAGTTATGGGTGATGTGGTGGTTTCAGGCAAATAATAACAATAGTAATGAGAACAGTGATGAGGACGTGTTTCCTTTTACAATACTCACATAGGTGAGATGAGATGTCCACAGAAAATTTGTTCATAAGAAAGAAAGATTTTGCCAGAAGTATTTATGATCAAAATTGTTTGGAAAGAAAATATGGTAAAATGAGCAAAGGGCAGTAGATTTTGAATAGGCCTCATCAGCAGAGGGGAGAGGTCATCCGGGAAGATTAGTTACAGGATCTGTTAAATCACCTCTGTAACGCTGTTAGAAGAAGCTGCTTAAGGTAATCATGTGCAATCAGTAAAAATGCTGTTTATTACAGAGGAGTTTTCATTTTCATATTTAGTATTATTATGTAAGATGGTGTAATGTAAGGCCATACACATTGCCCCAGTACAAATCATCAGCATTAATGATTTATGGTGTTTTTCTGGAAACTTTCAAAGTGAAGAATTACTGGGAAATACTTCTCCAGAGCTATTTTCACTAATATATTTAAAGATTTGCATAGAAGTTTATACTCTTGTTGTAGGCACTTGTAACTGGTACAAGTTACGTATCAACTAGTCCTACATGCTATACCTATGAGTTTGGTTTTCTTTCTTAATGGCACAATGCCAAGGATCTCTTCAAAGTGCTTATCATTCAGTGATAAGAATCTACTAAAGAGGTTTGTCTGCCAGTGTGGGCTCTCCAGTTTGGAATTAGACTTCTCTGTAAATATTTTCGTACATATAAAGTGGAGAATTATATCATTGCTCCCATTTCTCATATATTTATTTGCCTATGGTTCATTTCAGGATGGACATGCCAAATAAGAATTTCGGATTTGGGCATGTCTCAGTTGCAAGGTGGGTTGGAAGTTGACTGTCACGTTTCATGAAGACTAGTTAGGAAATTTGAGGGTGATGGAATCTTTGCCAGGGTGTATGGATGGGGTTTTTTAATTATTATTTTATTTTTCATAAGTTTGGGGCACAAATTAGTATCTTGCAAGATACTATGTTATCATTTGCCCAGAGTTTCACTTCATTCCGGGTCATAATCTTGTGAGGCTGCATGTTCTTGTACCACAAAGTACAATAAATTTCCAGATAAATTAAGTCATCATGCGGATGGCAAAATACTTTAAAGTCAGTAAACTTAACTCAATCTTAACTGTTGCAATGCTGCTCCCATAGTGCTGCACAGTTGTGGGACAAGCTACTAACAAGCTACCAAATTACAACAAATTATAGATAAAGATGACTTATTATTTTCTCTAAGTCTGCCTTGTCCATACAAAGTAATATCATGTAAGGAATATAAAGCTGCATTTAAAAAAAAATTACTTCTTTATTGTGTCTTACTTTGGTTTAATTCAGAATATTCCCTGCATGTTCTTTTACCTCCTTTTTGGTGATTTATTAGATGGCATTAGCATGTGTTGGCTCTTGCTTTCATTTTCCCTGCTTGTCTGGCAGCCAGAAAGAGCTAGAATGAGGTACAAGTGCAAGTACATACTTTTGGAAATCATTCTGAAGCATAATATATTGAAATGTTTTATAATGAATCCTTGTTTGCCAGAAAAAATATTCAACCATGCCAGAAAATTATCTGTGAGGAATAAGCACTTTTCTACCCCTTCTTTCCTCCCCCCCTTTCCAATTTGTGTTGCTTGGAAGAGGAGATGAAAAATGGCACAGATGCATGCAGTATTGCACAAAGAGTATATATGGACATTTCAGTCACTGATATTTCCCCATTTTCTGATGCTAATGTAAGATATGTTGGTTTTGCATTTGTAATTAAGATGAACAGATGGTGAAGACTTAGTTTAAAGTAATACTGTACATCCATTAAAATAATCTCTGCTGACAGTGATTCTTTACTACAGCAAGGCTTAATTGCATATATAACATGTGTACATCAGAAAGAACTCTGTCTTTAGCCATTTGCTCCATTAGGACAATAGTAAGGCAGACGTCACCAAAAAAAGAATTTGTCCTGGAGACTCCTAAGAGTAACAGATGCATCTCTGCTGACAATATTGAATTGCTTTAATTAATGAACACTTTATGAATAAAAGAAAACATAATTTCAGAAAATACAAGGGATTTCTTTTGAAAAAAGGCTCTCATGTTTTGCAGGAGGAACATTCACGAATATGACAGAAGTAAATTTTTAACAGATAAATTTATGTTGCTTACATTATTTCTGACTTGGAGTAGTACACATGATTCGTGGTGTTCATTGGCAAGCTTTTAAATATGCCTTTTTGAACTGCATTTGTTTTAAATTAGGTATATCCTGAAAGGTCTGACTGAAGCAAGTCCTTAAGCTGTTATGAAGCAGAAGCAGATCTTTGTCTTCGTTTTTCCATAGAAATTATACAAGATGTCATTTTGCAAATTGTTTATGTAAGTGTTATCATTATATGTCTTCACTTTAAGATCTGTACTTCATAAAAAATGGAAGTTCAGATCATATTGTGGATATCTATCCTCCACCTGTTGTACAGAACAGCAACAGAGTTGTGGAGCAATAATATTTGTTTTTCATTGAAGAGATAATTTATGGAAGTGGTTGCATATTTATAACTCAACCTCTTTTCTGTTCACTTGTCCTATCTACCGTCCCCACATTGGTGACTATTTTCTATGGTAATGAAATCTACTGGATTCTAACCTCTGAGGATATAGTTTGGCAGAAATGTCTTCCTTCTGCCAAGCTTCTTTTGTAATGTCATATATTTTACTATTGTTGTGATTACCAAAAAATAAGTGTAATTAGAGTTTGATTAGCATTTTAGCATGGTTTTTTAAAACTAAAATATATCTTCTGTCATGCCAGAATTATGACCAAAGTTGCTATACAGTGGCTCAACAAGTATTTGCTTAGAAAAACAGTTGTCTCCACTAGTTTCACAAAATCAGAGATTCCCCATCCTTTATCATGAATTTTATCTCTTGAAGGCCTGGGCTCCATACACTCTCATCCTCAGCAGTTGAGAATGCCTTGAAAACTGTATTATGTCACACTTCCAAGTTCCTTCATTTGTTCCTGTTGAAGTTCTGTTTTGTTTGAAAATATTTTGATTTTTATTGAAGCAAATTCTTGAATGCTGAGGCCCCATTTTCCACATGGGTGCTGAAAACCACAAGTTATTGAATCATCTTCACCATGTCTCAGAATATTTAAGTGGAATAGCACTGGCAGAAGAGACTGAGAGATTCTTTATCCCAGATTATGAAAACTCTATAACATGGTAGCTAAACATTATTCCAGGAGATAGAGTTCAAAACCCCTCAGGCAAAAGGAGTTCGAACCATGTTTTTTTCTATTCAAAATGACCTGTAGGGTAAAGAAGGAGAGAGGTACTGCTTCCATTTAATCAATACATTAGTTTTCTTTAAACTGTCTGAAATGGAAATTAAATATTTCTGCTCAGTGTGTGTACATCCTTCCCATCCCCCAACTAAAACCATTTAAAAATAACGTGGGCAGAAATGTTGGGTTGGGAAAGGATACGGTTTTGCAGCCACACTGACAAAGTCTTTCATTTGTGTAGATTTTATTCTGGTGATGGAATTAATTAGACCAAATAATCCTGTAAATATAGCTGAGGTATATGAGCAGTGCTTACTGATAAAGGAAATTAGAAGGAGGAGGAGAGAGACAGGCTGGGAGCCAAGGGACAAAAAAACGCTGCAAGTTTTTAAAAACATTCATTTGTCTAATTTGCTTAACATATTAAAAAAAGGATAGGTTTATTGGAGGGATTAGCTGCAATTATTGATTACAGGGGTATTGTGTTTGCTGGATATGGGATGAAAATATCTGTGAATGGACATATATCTGTCCAAAACTGGAATGATCCATAAGTCATAGGATGCAGAGCACAAAATACCAACACACTAACATACATGGAAAGGCTTTAAACAATAACTGGGTAAATCTTGGAAGAGTTCCAAAGAAACAGGGAACAGAAAAGGAACTACATGCAGAATAATGGGGTTTAGACAATAGAGATAGCGCAGCAGACATTAGTGAATGAAGTAGTAGCTCTTTAATTATAATAATTACCTAAGTTTAAGGTCAAGGCACCTGTGCATTACTGTCTACAAGAAACTGATAAAAAAATTAGAAGTAGCATTTAATCTCTGTGATACTATTGCCAAAAATTCTCTTAGAAATTTGGATATTGCCAAGATTATTATTTGTACTGTACCTAGAGACATTGACTAGATGGGTCCCATATTCCCACCCTAAGGTCATTGACATGAAGATTGACTCTCTTATCACTTAAAATTAAGTATAAAATGAAAACTCTCCACAGGGAGGAAAACCATGAAAAATTAAGGCTATCAGATCTTATTTTATTCTGCTTTCTCATTCATACTGAACATGTTCATGAAAGACTTCATATTGTTTCCTTTAGCAACTCAGGCAAGTTTATTCCTGGTCTTGGAAATTAATTTTTTCGCTAGTCAGGTGGTATGACCTCAGACTAGCTGCAAGAGAGCCCTATCTGAAGAAGGTGTGAAGGTGAGTCTTGTCCCCTGGACGTGGATGAAGCATAGAGTGTTGTAAAGGCTGGAGACAACCCTACTCACATCATCCCAGTTATGTCCACAGCTGTTGGAGGCTCTGTCCTGATTTCTGAGCAGGAGAATGTCACTGTCTGAGTAGCTCGTGCTTCAGCAGCACCACATCACACCAGAGTCTGCCAGCAGCGTTTGGTGCCACACAGGTCAGTGTTTTGCTTGCTATCTGCCATGTTAGATAGGCTTGAATTTGAAACAGAGCAGACAGAGATCAATGACTTGCATACACACAGAGAGAAACTGTTTCTTCTCTCTTTTTGTCCTCCCCCAAAGTAGAAGTTGGATTGCAGGTGGCAAAGAAAAGCCACTCTTAACAGGAGCAGATATGAGCATTTTCTACTGAGAACATAGTTAGAGGAGACTTGAGTGAAGAATGGGTGTTAAGAGAATTAGGGAACTAAAAAAAGAGGAAGGAAGAAGGAATAAAAGAAAGAGGAAATATGTATTAGAGGTGTATGGTGATGTATTGTATAGAAAGACATACAGGTTATTTTGAAAAAAAAGAAGGGAGAAAGTGAGTAAATGAAAGGAAGTCATAGGAGAGGACAAGAGGAAACCTGGAAATAAAGACTGAAAAAGAAAAAGTGACAATTTGGAAGTGAGTTGCTGTACACTTTTCATGACTATGTATTGCTCTGCAATGTCATTTCTGTGTTTTTAAAATCAGTGATTTCTAATAAAATACATATGAGAATGTTTGTATACATTTTTGTTTTAGAAAACAGCTCTGATTTCAAAATTTTAGTTTGTGGCTTTCTTTTTACTACTTCCTCCCTTTTTCTTTTCCCTCATTCTAACAACTCAAAGCTGCACCATCTTCAGAAAAGAAGTGTGTGCTAGAAGGAACAACTGAAACTTAATTATGACAATCTAAAAAATTTTGAAAATGAATAAAAATATCTCAGAAGTGCACTTGAGAAGGCTGAAGGAACTGTTTTTGCAAAAAGTCACACAAAAGAATAAAAAATACAGGTTAAAATAAACAGAGTAACATTCTCTGATGAAAACATTTAAGTGACCTGTCTGAAAAGCTTCATTAGGGAAGCAAAGACATTTACTAGTTTGTATTTCTCATATTTCTGAACTGAAAAGAAAATGTTGAGAGGACATGTTAAAACAAAAGCAACATTTAGGTTCCTTTCTGACCCTTAAGCAAGTGTCAGTCATGGCTGTCATCGCAGAGGAAGATGATGTTTTATTTCCAGCTGAGGCCTGTAGCTGATAACCAGACCTTGTACATTTCAATGTACATGTCAGAGATAAAAATGTAATGAAAAAAACAGAAGTAATGTTTTTTCACCATTGCATGTGCTCACCCCCTCTTGTGCTTTCACTGGTTCAGAGATCATTGTTTACATTCCCATTTGAGGTAAAATGTGCCTGTGGTGATCACTAGAGAAAGAAATTCGCAGAAGATGAATTGAGAAAATGAGGTGCAGGTGGTGAAATTCTGTGAAAAAGCGCAAAATTAGCTGTCATCCAAGCCAAAGAAGATTAGTAACTCCAAGTCAGTACTACCATCACTCTGATTGAAGTAGTGAAAGAACATTGAAAGAGTGTGTTCTAGGTGAGAGCAAGCCTGAAGATGAGGAAAACTATTAGACGAGAGGATGGAAAGCTTTTAGTCAATCAAAAGCACCTATTATCACTAAATAAATAAATAAAAGTGAAGAAGAACCCTTCTTCCTTTTCTTGAAAGTTTTGGTCAGATGAAAGAGTCTTCCAGTTTTGTTTGACAGTATCTTGTGAGAGGGATGGCAGTAATGTGAAAATACATGAGGAAATCAGTAATATTTCACAGTTAGAATATTGTTGGAATGAAAACTGGGACCAATATGACTAAAAGCTGAAAGTTTGACTACAGCAGAAAACTAAAATACAGATCACTAGGATAACTTGTTTTATAATACGATCTGTAAACTTCAGGAGGGAAGGTTCTGTGAATTAATATACAAGCATATTCAGAAGCAGATGCTGCTTTAGAAAACTTGCAATAGGGAAACACAAGTAAAAGGATGAGAGGAAGAACAGAAAAGGAAGTTAATATACTTTCCAGCAGAAGTTAATCCTGGGAATTTTTTAAAAAATATGTCTCATAAAAGCAACTATCCCAGGCTACCTAGAGACATTGGGAAAGTATTACTGGAAATTGATTGATGTGTCTTACAGAATATCTGTTTTGATAAAGTGGCTGGACTACATTATCTTTTTTGGTTCCTTCTAGCAGAATATTTTTGACTGGAGAAAAAAAGAGTGCTGGTCTTATGATTCCAGGCTAGCTAATATCTTTTTCTCTACACCACATTGGCTTTTTAGGGGAAATAATGTGGAATGTTGGCTGTCATTTCAGTTGCATTGTGAGCTGCTTGTCGTTCACTGGTGTGCAGCTATATGCTGAAATAGTCCAAATAATTTCAATGTGTCTATCTGTGCAAATAATTTCTACCGGAAGCAAGAAAGATTTGTTATGTGGCCCTTAGGGAGGGGTGGGGTTTCTGCCCTAGATGGGGTTTTTTTCACCTAAGAGTATCATTTGCAAAGATCTTATGAGGCAGAATTTACTTTTATTTGTAGAATGCTCTGACATTCCAAAGTTAGAAGGGCTAAAAACTTTGAAAAGCCATGTTACTCTTCCCCACTAATTGACATCACTGTGATGGGATGGTAATTTGTTGAGTAGGCTGACAGTTCTACGCAATGATCTCATATTGTAGATGAGAGTATTTGTACTTTCAGGTGATATTTGCGTTGTTTAGCCGAGGCAAAGTAAAGAGCATCATTTTTTCTATTGGCATGGAATTACAAGGGTTTGGCAAGGCATTCTCAAAGGAGAATGCCTGGCAATTTTTTATTGGTGGAATCTGTCAACAGTTAAAGGTGAGAAAGACAATAAATGATGAGATCACTTTTTTCCATTTTAAAATTGACAGATAACTTCTTCAGGCAGAAATAAAGCAGAATGAATTGTAATACAGTTATACCCCGTCCTTCGCAAGGAAAGGGACAGCCCAAGGCCGTCATGAAACACTAAACTTGCAAAGAAGTGCAGGTCGTTAATATGCATGCAGGCCACGCCCATTGCTCCACCCCCTGGAATTCCGAAGTGCTGGGGACAATTCTCTGCTCCTTCCTGTACTCTGTCTCGGTACAGGCAAGCAAAGGGAACAGTTTCTGAGTGGCTGCTGTGACTGTGTGTGCTCGCAGCCCAAACTCCACTCCGCTGCTGCCCCCCGTCCCAGCCCGGCCCTGGGGGCCCCACACCAGCTTGCGTGTGCTCGCCCTGCCTCCGCAGCAGGGAAAGGGTGTCCCTGAGCTCTGGTAGACATTCTGGGAGCCTGGAAAAACAGCATCCTCCAGCCCACGCCGTGCCACGGGGCTGCTGGTGCGGGCACAATCACCGAGGTCGAGGGGAGAAGCGGCGCGGGATTTAGGCTGTGGGAGCAACCAGAGCAGCCCAGAGAAGCCCACAGGGTGGCGGTGGTGGGGAGGTCGGGTTTCTTTCCCTTTAACATCCACCAGTCCCGTGAGAGAGGGGCAGCGCTGCCCATACCGTCCCAGAGAGAAGCCTCCTTCTGGCGCAGCGACAGCTGCCCCCACCCAGCACACAGCTTGCCTCCCTTTCGTGGGGCAAGTTTCCCCATTCAGGGACTGGGGGCACGGTACCGCCATTGCGAGCCCCCTCCCCGCAGGGCGGGGTGAGTCCTGCCCCACAGGCACCACGGCACTGCCCCTCGGCAAAGCAGAGCAACTGCGCATGTCTCAGCCAGCTAAACTCGCAGACGGCTGAATCATAATTGCAAAAACTTTGAATCACAAATGGGCGGGGTCATAATGGAGAGGTCGCGATGCAGCGGGGATTCACTGTAAACACAGTGTTTTGTTAAATTATCTTTGTTAGTTAGGAAAAATCAATGTCTTGATGTATTCTTTTTATGTGCCGAATCCAGTTATAGCATGCCTCAAAAAATTTAGGGAAACTCTACTTCATATCAGTGTGTTTCATATTCTTTTAGCTTCTTGAGAATAAGTTTGAATCACAGAAATGGCAAAATCATGTTCTTATCAATTTTGAAGTGTACTTAAGAGTAAATCCCTCAGCTTCAAGTTGGGATAAAAAGAAAAGGTATGTGTTTATGTAATTAAATTTAACTATTAAGTCTCTACAATAGATCGCCTGACTAGGCCAGCTAATGGCAAAAAATTCTGTAGACCTTAGAAAGGAACCCTTCTGCAGGGCAAGGGAAAAGGTTAGATGTTTTTGGAAGCTGGAATTAAACTTTGTGCCAGTCATGCCAGAAGGCTACATGAGTTGAGTGCTATTCTCTG
This sequence comes from Pitta sordida, assembly GCA_013390025.1. Lineage (NCBI taxonomy): Eukaryota > Metazoa > Chordata > Aves > Passeriformes > Pittidae > Pitta > Pitta sordida. The sequence goes on along the minus strand of WEKX01002658.1, from coordinate 718,881 downwards.
TCTTTTTTATCAAGCTTCCCAATGATACGGCAAAAATATTCTGATTAATTTCTTTTTCATGTCCAAGTTCCAACATAAGTCATTTCTGAATTAAGATGTCCAGGCACACTCCCTAGCATACTTCTGGAATTTGTAGGACATAATTTGGCAGACTTTTGAGTGACAAATTTGAGGTTTGACATGAAGAAGGGAGTTGAACACAACCACCTCTGACTCTGTTTTGGGCAGTAATAAAAATACACTTTTATGAAGGAAGTGGGCAGATACATGAGACTGGCTCTACCTTAGTATAAATGCAGTGGAATGGAGTGAGTTATACAAGTATAAAGGCAGTGTAAAGAAGACAAATCAATCCAGAGTATTTTGAAAGCACATAAAATCTCATGGTTTTTATGGTACTGTGCTGATGAAAGTAATTCAAACAACGACATAGTCTCTGTACACTTTCCTGGACTTTTAGCACGGAGCAAACATGCACAGATTATTTGTGGGTTTTTCCTGGTGTGGAGACTCCAACCAAGGAAAAGAAATGTTAGCTTGGTTTTAGGTGGATCTGTTTCCACCAATCAGATTTATTTTGCCAATTGGAATCATGGTGAGAGTCACTATGAGATGATGCTGAAGAGAGTGTTCAGTGGAAAATGCTTCACCTATTTGTTGCAATTCTCCCAGCAGGTGTTTAGTTGTAAAACAGTAATTTAACATATAGAGTAACCTAGAATCTCTGCCAGATGCTCATTCACCTATGCTGTTGGCTTAAGCACAAATACAGATGACTGGACCAAACTTGGTGTTTGTAGTGTCATTACTCATGGGAATAAATGGGATTCTTCATGGTTCATTTTCCTTTAAGAAAAGGAGGAAATAAAATTCAAATGAATTAATGTTGCAGGCATAGAATTTCCTGTATTTTTTTCTAGAGACAATTTAATATAAAATTTCTCAGGCTTTTGAGTAACATATGGTCTTTAAAATCCTGACTAATTAAAAAAGAACATAAGCATAGCCTGTTTCATGTGGTTTTAAGCATAAACCCATGCTCTATAATTTTTTCAAAATACTTCCTCAAGTCTTCCAGCCTACTTTAAGCCATTTCCAGGCAATTTTTTGATTATTTGAGTTCTGCAGTTGGATTTTTTCTTTCAAATTAATTCCTTGATTTGTAAGATGTCATGGTGTTAGGTTCCCACTTGAACCAGATAATACAGCATTTATGGCAGTAGGACTCATGGTAGAGCACTCTTGCTTAACAACCTGTGTCTGATATACTTCTCTGTGTTGTGCTGGGCTGAATAGATGAAGCTAGAACCAAAAGTTCACAGCTTCAACAGCTTTAGCTCATGTACTAAGGAAAAGGTACTTGGCAACAGTTCAAAGATGAGGGAAAAGCTTTTGCAAAGTAAAATGAGGAGCGTGTGTGCCTTAAGGGTTGTGTTTCTGAGTCTTTCAGCAATTCTTTCTACAATTTTCATCTGCTTTAGATACATTTTGTATCTTCAGATTTTCTTTAACAAATTCTGTTCAGTAACTGGTAGAAATCACAGATCTGCAACAAACAGTATCCCAGATACTACTGTCTTTTACCCTAACGGCTGTGTAAAGCTTTTCCTTATTTTCCCCCAGCATTGTCTTTCTTCATATTTTGGCATTCCTATGCCTTATCTTTTGGATATGCAGTAATCCCTTGAATACTTCGGGGGTGAGAATCCAGAAACATTCCGGGATAAGTGAAATCCGTGGAGTAGCGGTAAGTAGGATAAATATGGTAAAAACCCGTAAATACGGGGGAACAACCCCGTGATGTATTGAAGCCGCGAGTGGTGAACCCCAAAGTACCACAGGATTACTGTATAATATATTCCCATGGTGCATTTGTGTGTTTGTGTACATGTGAAATTTCATTTCAGCTGTGCATCAACACTGTGTATATTGAGAACTTGTTGTCCTTTCTTTATAATTTGATCTTGATTTCGTTCCTTTCCAAGACAGTATAACCTCCAAGTTTTGGCCTTCCCACCTCCTTTCAATGTTTTTCCAGATCAATACCTGCTGCTTTCTCTTTATTCAGATGATGGATAGTTTAGGATATCTTTGTAATCTTTGCTGTCTGATTTACCATCAGATTCTCCAAGCATTGACCTTCATACAGGAATTCTTCAAATGGCATCACGGAGCCATGCATGTTTCCAAATACTAACGGGAGTCCAGATAGGTTTTCTTGTTAGTTATTCAGATTACTTGAAGTATAGAAAGCAAAACATAATAAAAGTGAAACATTTCGATTTCTGACCACTTGTAGGGTTGCATAAAGCTTCACCAGCTGAGTGTCATTTGATCCCCTTCTATGTTTCTGTAATCTGTACTTGACCTAGTTTTAAATGTGATCCAACACTTTCCAACAAGTTAGTTTCACGTGTCTAAGTGTTAAAGTGTTTACAGGAGATGCCTAAGTGAGAAAATAAGGTATTTACTGCCCGAAGAATGTAATTCTGGTGTGAAAGCTGCTTTCTGGTGCTCTGAAGTGACTCACACAGGGATGAGAAAAATCTTTCATAATCCTGCAGAAAGCCTCCCCCTTTTACTCTGAAGAAGCAAGAAAAAGAAAAGCAGATTTGTTCCTGCCGCATAGTTATCCAGAGTCATGACATTGATACTAAAATGGAAGGTAGAATATATACTTACCTGTGCTTGAAGTTAGGACCAACATAGTGCTATTTTGAACTAAAGGAAGGAGAAATAATGTGCAATTCTTATTTTGTGAGGGAGTGGGCACTGACCAGATAATGCTAAACCTGAATGCAACAGCATCCAGCTTCCAGCAGAGCGACTGCTGGAATTGCCTAGGCACAGGTTGGTAACCAGGAAGAACTGACAAATCTGGAAAAAAAAGAATAATTTTAAATTAGCACTTCCACAACACTTCTCAGATTATTCTCTAAAAGATCATTTTGAATTGCCTTTTAAAATGTCTTGTTGGTTTGGGATTTTTTTTCCATTTCAGGTCTATGTAACATGCATTAATTTTTAGAGCTGTCCCTTTGTACTCTGTGCATTATGTATATTTGTATCCACCTGTGCATATGCTTGGATGCATCATGGATTGGTCTGTATACTAGAGTCATGAAGTATTTATGACTAGATCTTAGTCTCAGATGGATAAAATTGCTCCACTATCTCATGATGAACACAAACCAGACTAACAGCATGTCATAATTATGACTGAATTTTGACTTAAAATAATTGAACTGACAGTACATAATAGTACCAGACTCGGTAAGACCTGCTGAAATGATCTCGATTTCAGAAAGACCTTGTCAGCATAATTTCTGAACATTCTGAACAAGAAACAAATAAAAACAGAAAGCAAGTTTTTGGTGGAGCACGTGTGCTAATTTTTAGCGCATTGCCCCATCACACTTCTCCTTCAATTCTTGTATTTTAAAAGTACAAGTTCCCCTGTTCCCTGGTAGGATTTAGAAAGGAATCACTTTAAAGGACTTTTTGACTAGGAAGTAACTGATTTTATGGAAAGTCAGATAGTTACACACACATAATTTTACACATATAATTTCCCATGTACTTTAGTAAATTTTCAGGATGAAGGAAATGTTTTGTCGAGCAAAATGCAATATTGATTTTTCAACTTTTTAAACTATTGACTATAATTAACATGATTTAATTTTTGTTTTAAATAGAAACCCAAACAGTTTAATTTCTAAATTGTGTTGACTAAGAAAATGTGGTTTACCTTCAGATAATATTATGTGAAATCAAGATATTCTTCTGAAATCCCTATCTGATATTGGTGGGTAGGAAATCCAGTACTGAGCTAAAAGAATCATCTGATTATGTGACTTTTAAAGTAAAAACAAATTTCCAGGCCTGGTGACCTGCACAACCTTTGACCAACTCATATGGTATCTGGGAGCTATGGAAACTGTCTTGAGAAAGTAAACTGAAGTGCTTAAGCTTATGTTACTTTTTTCACGTGTTAATATGATTTTCCCCATGCTCTAATATTGTGTTATTTGGAACAACAATAGTATTTGGTGTAATTTCAGACTATCTCTTAATAAGAGCTTCAACCAGAAGATGCATAGTTTGAGTGCTACTAAATATAATGGAGATCAGCAATGCAAAACAACTTGTGAAATGTATTCCCAAGTTAAGAGGATCTCCCATAGATTTGTTCAGTTTTACTTTTGCTTAGTCCTCCTGAAAGGTGCAAACAGAGACTAGCGTAAAAATACGCTCAGTGTGGGAACAAAATGATACACATACTGTCCTTTGAACACACAGAGATGAATCTGGATTTTCAGCTCTTACACCTTTATGGGATTTTGTGATACTGAGATTTGTGATAGTTGTCATTTAGATTCTTCTTAAAGCCTTAATTCTTAAAATCTAGGAATTGCTTGGAAATGTTGGCTTTTTCTCGTTCTCTTTCCTTGTTTTTCCTTTTCCTTCTTCTGTTTATTTTCTTTCTTCCTTGCTGTGTATAGCTCTCTCTTTTTCTCTCTAATAATTTTATTGCTTCTGTGGCTAGAGAAAAGCTTGAAAACATATTCTGAATAAGTAAAAAAAAAGGAAAATATATATCTTACTTCATTACTTTAAGGCCAATTCAGTTTTTCAGTGGACCATAGATACAAGTATATTAGCAGAGTTTTCTGCTCTTTTATCTCTAAGACCTAAGTTGTCTCCCAATACCAGAAAAAGCCATCATTGCCAAATGGCACTGAATCCTCCTGAGCTCAGGGAGGAGCAGAGAAAGGAATATTCTGGAAAGCATCACACAAGGGAAAAGATATTTTGGGGCTCTGCTGCTACTGCAGAATGTTCTTCTGCCTGATGTTATTGGTTCTTTGCCCTCTGCACCAAAATGAGCACCATGTTTAACTGATCTGGAAAGAGTAGCTGGCTGAGATGTCATGAAAGCTGATTCTTGCTTCCAAACCATCATGAACGGTTGCTTGAATTCAGAGGTCAAAGCTGTATTGCCAGTTTGAAGACTGACTAAATTTGCAGGCCAATATTTCAGGGAGACATAGAAAGAATTTCACCTTGGAGGAGAGGATGTAAACTTTGAAGCAAAAAGTCTTTACATTTTATATCTGTTTAAAAATAAATATAAGTGTATTGACATAGAGTCATAAAACAGGTGGTGAAGGGTTTTTTCTTCTGACTTGGTGCAGCAGTATAAATTTTATATTCACTAGAAAATGATAACCTGTTTTTAAGTGATGACTTTATGTCAGTGCTAATGGCCATGGCTATGATTGCCAGAGGAATGAAATGCCCATTAAGGATGGCAATTTTACTAGCACTATGGGATTTCTGGGTACACAGTGAATTTAGTCATGGGAAAAAAAATTGGGGTTTTAGCAGAAACATGCACTTTGTCCTAGATTCAGTTTATAAATATCACTCAAAGTATCATTGTCTTTATCTGTGTGTGTGATTACTTTCAGGACGGGAAATGGGCATTTCCACACAGCTTGAAAGCTGTGATTCTTGAAAACCTATCTTTATTCTCTCTCAAGGATGGCTGGAGTAGACTATGGAGTATTAAGAATACTAGACCACAAAAACCTTGAGCCATTAGCATAACTAAGCCACCATAATAGTAATTTTTAAAAAAAAATCTAGAATGTGCATTGTGTCCGCTTTCTTTTTTAAATAAACTATCACTTTAGTGCTTTGAAAGAATTTACTTATTCCTTGCAATCTGCATTTATTAATAACACTAATGTAAAAATAGGGCAATTATATTTAAATTAAGAGCTCAATATTGTGTCAGTAGTATGAACATATGACATTGGTGCTCATTTCTGGAAGAATAACATGCTTCATGAAAGCTACTTTTCCAGACTGTGAAACCGAGCAGGGTCCTTTTGACAATATGCTACAACTTTCAAGTAAATTACATAATGCAATACACTGAGTTTCTGTATTTCACATGGTTATGTACACATTGTGTGATTCTTTCCCTGCTCAGAAAAGTTCTTTGAGTTAGATCCCACTCCTCTGCATACTAATGAAAATTGTAAAAAAAAACCCCAAGGAAATTAACAGTTAAGCCATTCACCTACACTCCACTCACTTAGCTACCTCCATTCTGCTACTTCCCACACACACATCTCCATCCTCCACCTGAACAACCCACAATTATCTTCATAATAAACCACTGTGTTTATAATAATGGAACTTGGAGCATCATCTATCAGTTTAAGGCAAATTTACCATTGTATGGCCGTATTTTCAGTTATTTATATGAATGAAGTTCAGATACCTAATAGAATTTAAGTTACTTATAACCGTTATCAGAATTAATTTTTCCTGGATGAATACCTCAGTTTAAAATTTTGGAAGAATTGCAGCCAAAGCAGTCCAGCTGTTTGCAACAAAATGTTGAGGTAAGGGGAGTGAATTTTTTTCGAGATAAAGTACACTAGTGACTTTCTTTCAGCATGTAAAAACGTTTAGTAGTTTTAGTGGTTTTTTCAATTTTGATCTGAATTGATGAAGCAAACAAACTTTTTATCAAATCAATGGAATTCTACCAAACTTTAGCTAGGTTAGAACTACATAAGCTGTGTGTATCTTTGCCAGATTTTGCAGCTCTGTCTGAAATGAGAAAGATTCACCCTGAAGTTGTAGTGGTGGACCAGGGCTTTTCATTCAATAACAACCTTCAGCTGATGTGAGGTTTGCAGCATCTGAGTCTGGGTCCTAGAAAACAACAATCTGTGTTTTCCCTATTATGCTTTCTATTGTTCATTATTTTTTGAATTTTGCAGGACCTACAAAGTTCAAGTTGTCAGCCACAATTCTCCCAGCAAGCTGCAAAACAGGGCACACAAAAGCTGCATTTCCCTGTAGAGGACTGATACCAATGATGAAGCCTCCTGTTGTTTTGCTTAGCATTGCCCTGATATATCAACAGCCAGGCTCTTGCTGTGGTGTCTGAAGGCAAAGTGAAGATCTGAGGGTGGATTTAAAAAGGCAGAATGTGAAGGCTTTGCAGGTACTGATAGAAAATTCCTTCCCCAAGTGTGAGGGGCAACAGAGGAAAAAGCATGACTGGGTTTGTTTTGAAAGCATTGCAGTCAGAGCAAAGTACCTTGGCTCATAGACTAATTGGAAGTGAGTACTGACATTTGACATTGAACATGAGAGGGTCAGTGGTGAGCAGATAGGCCACAAAGGGTTTTGGAAGTCAAGACGAGTCATTTGTGTCTAATTCGACTGAGAAGGCTACAGAGAGACAGATCTAGGGAGTGGCAAGGGAAGGAGATTTGTGTCGAGCCTGAGAGAGAAAGGGCTGAGACTGGAGGCGGGAGAGGGAGTTGGGAGACCAGGGAAAGTGACTGGACAATCTGAGATCAGCAATAGCAATGAAAGGGGGAGGGAGGATGGGACGTTTGAAGCAACCTTCGTATGAATGAAAGCTTGACAGAAATGGCAGCAGTTTCTGTATTATTATAATGTATTCCAAAGACATGCCAATTCAGGAGTTCACAATGCAGCTGTTGTTTCTGAGGGAATGAGAAATTATGTTACCAATTTATGCAAAGGACTATTAAAAAGGTGGCAGACGAAGAAAAAATATCTGCATAAAAAGGAAAGTTAATTGCTCCATAAAATGACTCACTGAGTGGTTGAAAAATCTTCTCATGCATAAATAGCAAAGTTATACTGTTTGGGTTTTGGTGTTTTCTTCCTTCCTATACTGAAAGAGTAATTTTCACAGGCCAATATCTCTAGAAATAGTGATAGTTGCATAATTGGATATTATGAAACATAGCTGCTACCTCTTAGTTTTACCTTCCTGAATGGGAAATTTACAGGAACTAAAAAAAGCATTTTCATTTCTATTTGCTGAATTTACTCATGGACATTTGATCAAAGTACTCAATATGTGCCTAACCTTCACTTTACCTCTGGGGCTGTCAGGGACATAATTTCACCTAAGCATGGATCTCTTGTCACTAAAAAAAATTTTTTTTTCAAAGTTATTGCCCTTGTAAATTACCAAGCTAAAGTAATAAGTGTAATGGGTGCTGGACTTCTGATGAGCTTAAATGCTGTGCTAATAAATGGCCACTATAATCTGAAAGTTCTCCATGAAGTTTTCAGTCAGTTGATTCTATTTCTTATATGACCACATATGAAGACCACTCTGAAAATGATTATTGCTGCCTCAAAATCATGTCTGTGACTGGTAGTGTTCTGTAAAATCATATGTACTTTATGATCCCAAGTCTCCCTTTCTGTTGCACAACCTGTTTGTTTAGATGATATCCAAAAGTCCAGTAAAACATGGGCTGTCTTCTGATGAATGATGTGTAGATGTAGAACCAAAATGATGCTGGGTTAGTGGCAGCTGTATAATTGTTCATTTTATCATGGGGGCTGATTTCAAACCAAATCTGCAAAGAATCCATCACCGACAGAGATTGTGGGGATGTATTCTATGTATGTAGGTGGCTTGTAATGCATCACAGACCTATTCTTTTATTTCAGAAGCAGCAGCTGGATGTTGTAGTTAAGTAGGTGTCTATAAATCCCAGCTCATCTGCTCCAAAGAGAAGAGCAGATTTTTGNGCCAGCGTGAGCACCGGAGCCGCGCCGGGCCGGGGGGCTGGCGGGGGAGCGGCGCGGGGTTTGGGCTACGAGTACACACGGTCACAGCAGCCACTCAGAAATGGTTCCCTTTGCTCACTTGTGCCGAGACAGACTACGGGAAGGAGCAAAGAATTGTCCGCAGCGCTTCGGAGTGCCTGGCAGGTGGAGCAATGGGCGTGGTCTGCATGCATATCAATGACCTGCAGTTCTTCGCGAGTTTAGTGTTTCGCGACAGCCTTGGCCTGTCCATTTCCTCGCGAAGGAGGGGGTATAACTGTATATCTTAGAACCCTTTCATGTAATTTTCCTTCTATCAGGTTGTCAAACAAGCAGAAACTTCTACAAATAACTACAAAGAACTGACCTTTGTAGAGGATGTGAGTGACACCTTTTTGTCTCATCTCATGATATCGGTAAATTCTGATAAGCTCAGTTCAGGAACAGTTTGAGTAATATTGCACACATTTGTAACATCAATTGTTAATTCAACCAAATTGTAGCTATCAGTCTATCCAGATTCTTTGACATGCATTTTGTAAAGACTCTGCCCACTGTCTTCTTTATTTTGTTATCTGAGATGTTTTTCATGATGCTGAAAAGTATATTTTTGGTCATATCAGATTTTTACAACAGTTCATGTCACATGAACTTTTTTTTTTAAAAAAAAGCTCCCCCTCAAGAATCCCCTTTCTTTAAAAAGGCTTGTAAAGAATAAAAAGAGGGGTTAGCTGGATCTAATTTATGATAGTGGAGCAATTTAGTACCAAATGTCCTTCTCTTAGTAACTTATGAATTGAAATTATGAAATAAAATGTCCTCAAAGGTGTCTATATACCAGTTGCAAGGAGAACATACTCTGCTATATAGAGAGAAGAGATCTCTTATTAAAGGACTAAGGCTTGGAACATCTGAGTGCTCTTTAGTGGTATTTACTCAGTGTTGGCTTGAAGCCAGGGACAGAAACTAAGAGATGTTGTAATAACAAATTACCTCTCTCTTTCCCACTCTGTTGTCTCTGTCTGTGAAATGGGAATACCCTGTTTGTCAGAGCACACTTGTGAGATGTAATTCATTGATGCCTGTGAAATGGTTTGAGATCATCAACTGGAAGTCTCTCTTCAAGTGTCCAGTAGTATTAGCTTTAAAATGAAAGCTTTTTTTATATGACTGCATCAGAAGCTACTTGGAAACTCTTTTCCACACAAATAACGAGTGGTACATGAATCACAGAATCACAGAATATTATGAGTTGGAAGGGACCCACAAGGATCATCTAGTCCAACTCACCATCTAACACCCGTACAGAGACCGAAAGCACATCCCAGAGCATTAACACAAACCTAGTTCCCTCACAGTCTAGCAGGCCACTCCGAGCCGGAAGGGGCCCAGGATCGTGCAGCCCTACACCCCCCAGCTAGACCATGTCACTAAGCTCCTCATCGAGCCTTCTCTTAAACACCTCCAGGGACGGTGACCCCACTACCTCCCTGGGCAGCCCATTCCAATATGCAATCACTAATGAGTGACAATTTGTTTGGCTTAATAGCATAGTCTGTCCACAGTGCTGAAGGAATGGTTTGTGCTGGTGCAATGACATTAGAGAGAGCTGAAAACACATTGAACAAAGTCACCCCTTCTGGAAATACTTTGATTTAGGCATTCAAAAACTACAAAAGAAAGAACTAAATGAGAAAAGTGAGAAAGACAAGAAGACGGTGGTTCCAGCAGGAGGTTGAAGAATGGAGTGGGAGGAAAGGAGGATGGCAGGTACAGCAGGGCACACAACTTGAGCAAAAAAAATTGGTGAGGAGGAAAACTAGAAAGAAATGTAAAAATTGACTTTTTGATTGAAATAAAAAGGCAGTTGGATATGTTTATTGTGAAAAACCACAACTTACAAAAACAAGGCTGTAATGCCATCTTGGGGTTTCTGGTGACATCTCAATCCAGCAGAGCTCTGCTCATTTGGTTTGTGAATGTCAACAGAAACCCTTTGATGCTATTGAGGTTCACAGTTGCCTCTCATTGATTCTGTATTATTTCGACAGTGGAAAAATAACACCTTTATTTTCACAGCCAAAGTATCTCACACTGTGATAGAAATGTACATGAGCTTATTGAATCTCATCTCAGTTCATTTCTATCTATCTTCTAACACCTACACGGGGTTATCACTATGGGTTAGAAAGATAGGTGTTCTTTTATGCTATCACCTGAAAAACTCTTATTCAATATAGCATAGTCTTAATCCTTATTAAGCTAAGGGATAAAAACTGTCCAGCTGTTTTCTGCTGTTTATTATTTTAGACTCACCTTGTCCTTACAAGTGTTGCCACAAACAAGCGTCTTATTGATTCTTCTGACGTGTTGTATACATTTTTCTCATTTTTCACAGACAGGATAATCAAAACAGAATAAAACCTGTTTGTGAAATGAGGGAGAATATGCACCATTTAGTAATGAGTATATATAACGTGTACTGGAGCTTCGAGCCAAACTCTGTAACATGTGTAAAATCTTTCAATGTTGCTGAAAGAGAAGGAATTTAAAGGTGACATCCATGACCAAGCAGTGCATTGTCTCTTGATCTCCGAAGAGTTGAAGTAAATAGAATCTGTCTGAGATGGAGATAATTTTCCTCATAGTGCGATGTTTTGCTTTGCATTGGTGGCTGAAAAGGTGTAGATAACACACCGAGGTACTGCTGAGCAGTGCTCACACAGCATCAAAGCTGTCTCTCCAATGTCTTCCTCTCACCCAGTAGGCTGGGGGTGGGCAAGATCTTGGGAGGGGCCTCTAGCTGGGCAGCTGACCCAAACTGACCAAAGATACATTCTGTATGATGTCTGCTTAGATATAAAAGCTAAGGAGGGCTTCAGGGTGGGGTGAGGTGAGCATCTGCATCATTGTTAGGTTTGTCCTCTGGAGCAATTGCTACTCATATTGAAGCCCTACTTCTTGGGAAGTGGCTGGACATTGCCTGCTGATGGAAAGTAGAGAATAAATCTTTTCTTTTTATTTGCTTCTCTGTGTGCTTTACTTTTGCTTTACTAAATTGTCTTTATCTTGGCCCATGAGTTCTTTTGTGGTTTATGTGCTCCCTCGCTGCCATGCTGAGGAGTGGAATGATAGAGCAGCTTGATGGGCACCCAGCATCCAACCAGGGTCAACCCACTATAATAGGAAACAAATGCACTGTAAAATGTACAGCCTGAACTATACTACCCTGCGCATGAGTCACAAAAATTCAATTAATTAATTGGAATTGAATAAATTTAATGTCTGTGTTGGAAATGGAAAAGACCAACAGTTAAACTATAGAAAATTAGCACATTATTCTGTATTGAATGCTCCTAAAATAGACATTTTTGTCATTGAAAAATACTTAAAATTATCACAGCTTTTAAATTTTTTCTTTAGAAATGGCAAAATTTGGAAGAATTTTATAAGGTAGATTTATGTTATAGTAACTAAACTGACATTTTTTTTTTTGCATTATAAAATCATTTTGGAGAAGAGGAGGCTCAGGGGAGATATTATAGCTCTCTACAACTCCCTGAAAGGAGATTGTACTTGGGTGGGGGTCAGTCACTTCTCCGAGGCAACCAGTGACAGAACAAGAGGACACAGTCTCAAGCTGTGCCAGGGGAAGTTTAGGCTGGATGTTAGGAAGAGATTCTTCACAGAAAGAGTGATAGGACATTGGAATGGGCTGCCCAGGGAGATGGTGGGGTCACTGCCCCTGGAAGTGTTTAAAAAGAGACTGGATGTGGCACTTAGTGCCATGGTTTAGTAAATGAGATGGTGTTAGGTAATAGATTGGACCTGATGAACTCAAAGGTCTTTTCCAACCTAGTTAATTCTGTGATGCTGTGATTCTATGACTGAGCTGAATTCACCTAAACCTTCCCTAACAATTATCTTCCTATCTAGTCTAAGTCATAATCCGTTTGGTGGTGAGAATCCTACGATATCCTTATTTAAGTTAGACATGTACTTCTCTGTCGCTACAGTTAGGAAAGCTTTTCCCTATTTATCTTCATGGATTCAGAATGAAATGATTATTTCTTGTCTTGCTTGTTGTAATCATGGAGGGAACTGATCACGACTAACTATAACATCCTTCTGCATAGGGCGAGATGTCACCATACTCTTTTCTAGACAATCTTCCCTCAGCGTTTAGTAACAAACTTTCTTCATTGGTCATGTTTTCAAAATTGCTCTAATTTTTTTATGCTTTTCCATGGATTTTATCTCACTTGTCAATGTAACTTTTCAACAGTCATGCCAAAACTCAGACATCAATTCTCTTGCTGACATCTTGTACATACTGCATAGATAACCTCTGTTATTGTACTCAGATCCTGCTGCTGAGACATCTCATAATGATGCTTTATGTTTTATCCAGTTACATCTCACTGATGATCCACGCTCTGCCTTTGGCCTTCTCCACTCTGCAGTACCAGGATGTAGCGCTGATGTCTGACAGGTATTCTTTATTTAGTGTTTGTATATTTGATACTTGCTCCCTAAGTACAGAACTTACTTTTGATTCTAAACCCAAAAAACTGCTTGAACTGAGTGCAATTTTGAATAGAGAGGCAGTGCATGTTCGGACTAAGGGTATGCATTCAGGTCTGTGAAGCCCTCTTAGTGCAGTAGAGACTCTTACTATCAAACATAAGTAGGTATATGTTACCTCACATTTGGGGAGAAAGACCCCAACAACTTGATTTCAGAATTTTAAAATTATTTATTTTATTTTTCTTTTTTTCTTAGCAATAAGCACTTTCTTCTGTCTTTAAGTATCAAAACTTTGTTGGAACCATCAAGAGTTATGTGAAAAGATACACTTGACCTGGAGTGAAGTATCAGGAGTTTTTAAACATTTAACTTATAGTGTATATTAGTATGAAACTAAGTTGAGCAGAACCCATTAATGTCACAGTGGTCGGTTACCAATGGAAATAAATAATTCATGATGAAGGGAATTAGTCTAATTAGCAGGCAGTTTGAGTCCTTTGATAAAACCCAGCTCTAATTCCGTGAAGGGCAGGAAGTGCTGTCATCAGTCAGCCCTGAAAAGATTAGCATCTATTATGAATGAGGTTAGACACCCTAGTGAAGTCATGTGTGTCCTGGAGACAAACTTAATATGTTCCAGAATGGGACACAGTTTGTCTCACCAACACATCATGATTCCTACTGGGCTATTGTATGTAATAACAAGCAAAGATCAGTACTCCTTCCTATCATTCTCCCCCTGTCCATCATTCTGACAAGTGTGCAAATACATTTTCCATGCAAAGCAGGGAATGTGCCCTGAATACTTGTAAAATTGCATAAGATGTCAAAGAAAATGTATTACCTTTTCTCAGCAACCTAAAACCAAACAAACCAAAACACCAGTGCAGAAAGAGGGTCTAAAAACCCATCTGGTAAATATATGGGTTGTAGAGGGAGGTGTATCAATTTAGAAGCACATTGATTTCATCATTTGAAAACCTTATTGCCATCTGTTATAAGATGTGTCAATAAAGCTATAGACATAGCTACGCATGACAGACAGGCTCTAAAATAACTGGTGGTGCTATATGGTTATAGTATTGGATGGACATATAGAAGTAACATCCTGAAAAAATTGCCTTAAATTCTGGAATCATGGCCTTAGAAAAAAAAAAAAAAAAAAAAGAGACTCTTCTTTGTGTTATATATTTTCATTTAGAAATGTTAGCTGTATCATTTGAGGAGACTAGCTGTGAGCTGTGCAAGCTTCATGGTTTTGTACTACATGCTGACGCAACATCAGCTGTGTTTCCATTTTTGCTTATGAGCCTTTTGAAATTATATGTTTCCGTTTTGCAATTTGATGCAATAATGAAGAAACTCTACATTTGTATGTTATTGTATTGCCTGTTTTTATTGTAGGAAATTAATTGCTCCTTTTATTTATGTTATTAAGGGGGGGGGAGAAAACAATTTTGCAGTATTTTATCATTTGCTGTAATAATTATCCCACTAGTAATACCAGGGAAGACTCAGAGTATATTATGTTCAGATATCTGAGCAGCACTTAATATGTTGACAGTCATGGCTGGGGAATGTTGGTCTTCAAATTATATTGAAAAAGGTAACAATAAGTTATTAATACCTCTGACAAGCTTAAGATGATTTATAATATAGAAACTAAGAGGAAAAGAGTAAGTGCAGTCAGCACAAGAAATTGCAACTCCAATTGACAATGGAAAACTGATCTTGCAGAGAGTGCCAGAATCAAGTGCTATACTAACTTCAAGTAAATTCCTAGGTGAAATTTAAAAAATAGGGATCTTCTCTAGAGGGTTTATTGCATTGACTTCTTTAAAGGAGGAAGGTCAACGTTTATTTGTTTCTTTGTCTTGAATCCAGTGGCTAGTAAGTCAGGACAAAATTCAGTTGCATGAGAATTTTTGGGTTTTGATTCTTTGATACTGGTGTGCCTCTTAAAAATGACCTACACTGTGGGTGTGCCTTAGACTGGTGAAAAGATTCATTCAGTTGAAATGGATTTATTTATACATACGTGTGAACAGGTGCATACAATACACTCTATTTTTATCCCTGTGTTGGTGGTGTCATGGTTCTTTGAATCAGAAAATTTTAAGTTCTAGAAAACAGTCACATAGGATGATTGGAATAAATAGGAAAAAGATTGTAACAAAAAATTATTTNAAGGTTGGATGATGTACTTGGTGGCATGACCTAGATATTAGGGTAGTGTGTTATAGGTAGGATGGTGTGTTGGTAGCAGGATGGCAACAGGTTAGGTAACAGGTTTGGCTAGGTTAGGTAATAGGTGATAGGTTGGACTCGATGATCTCTAAGGTCTTTTCCAACCTTACTGATTCTGTGATTCTGTGATTCTGTGAGGTCCTTGACTAGCCATCTAGCTTTGGCTTTTGTGACAATATACAGGAGCTTCTTGTATAATTCACAGGTTAAGTTCTCCCTGGAGTTCACAGACTAGCAGACACAATTTTTCAGGTTAAAAATGCTGCTGAGTGTAAACATAAGAATTTACCAAAACACCATTTTTTCCACAGATCCCAAGAAACACCTGTCTCAGGTCATACTTTGCTAGAATCCACCAAAAAGAGAAATGGAGCAATTAACTCGTTCTTACAAAAGCTCTCCTATCCTTTTGTGTCTTGTCTAAGGGAGGCTGAAGTGACTCAACATAGATACAGTCAATCACGGATTGCGGGAGCAGAGAGTCCCACAGAACCTTTAATCCGCTAATACGGGTCAGACATTAATATGGCAAATTATTGCCAGAAATACGGCAACTTTGGAACTCTGCAATATCCCAGGCTCCTTAAAGGCAGTGAGGAGCATGGGAGACAGGTTTTTTCCCTTTAACTGCAGCAGCTAGCACTGGCAGGAGTGCTTTGCCTGAGGCTATGAAACATGCACATATGCACATATGCGCTGGCAAGTCCAGGCTGGCTGCCTTGGCCAGAATGGGCCTCACGTGTTAACTGTGTTTAACTGTGTTACAGTTAAAGACTTCCTGACTGCTGGCAGGGAGAGCCAGGGCCGGGACTGCACCGCTCCATGAATTACTGAGTAAAAACTGCAGGGAAAAGTTTCCGTGAATATGAGAAGATGTGAATATGACCGCGCGAATAACTGAGGTATGACTGTACTTTGCCTTTCTTGTCTGTGAAGTGTGATATACTTTTCAGTAGATGAAGTTTTTTCACATATTATTCCCTTCAGAATTTGTAGGGTGAAGCACGAAGACTGGATGAGGGTTAATGGCCAAAGTCTGGTTACATCCAGTTTTGCTCCATAGCAATGTGTGTGGTTTCCACCAGGCACGGCCTGAGTCTGAGTCATAGCATTGCAGAATGGTCTGGGTTGGAAGGAGGACTTTTAAAGGTTGTCTAATCCAACTTCCCTGCAATGAGTACAGACATCTTCAACTAGATCAGGTCTTCATGGACAAATCCAGCCCTTTCAGTCAATAAATCACAAGTAGATATACAGGTCAGTTGTATTCCCACTGAAGAAAAATACATACTCCAAGAGCAACCAGGGGATAAGTTCTTAATCTGCTGATTTGCTTTGTAAGATTTATTTAAACTACCTTATTCTTATTTTCTGATTATTCTGCTTTCAGTACCAGGAAGGTGACAGGCTGATCATGCAGCATTTCTGATTTTTAAATGTACCCTCCTTGTTATGTTTCTGCGACATTATCCATGTTCTTATCTACTGGAACAGATGGAGTCATGGTGTCAGTAATGAGAACTGGGGAGGTCACAGTAGTTTCCACATCATGGGACAAAGAGGGCTTACCCCTCAGACAGCACACCCTCATGGTGCTGCTCTTTGATATTGCACTGGTAAGGGAAATTCTGCAGGACTTAGATACTTTAGATAGGAGCTGGTGAAAGATCTTTTCACTGAGACACTCCTTATCTCGGCAGCTGTCTCACTTGTCCCCTCATCAAGACATCCTTGTGGTATATCATCCATTAATCAATTCCTCTCATTCCTGCTATTTTGTAACCAGTGTTTACACGTGTCATCCTGTGTCTCTATTGTCCTTAATCCTCACTCACACCCTCCCACAACACTAATACTGCAAGGTGTTGCAGAAAAAGACACATCACCCACATTCACAACTAAATCTGTAACATGTTGAATCATTTTCAAGGCTTACAAAAGTGGGTGTAACAGCTCTATGTACTCTTATTAACTACTCATCACACTTTTGATCTGTTCTTGCTCCATGTTTTATTCAGGGACTCTTGTCATGTGTATCAATATGACCCATCTCTTTTGTAAATAAAGGACTGTTTAGATCTTCTTATAAATAATAACAAGGGCCTAAAATTGTTCAGATTAATGTAACGTATTGGTGAAGTGTTCATTGTCAGGTATGTCTGTGAATCACAATGCTTAAAATATATACTACGCTGTCTTAAAGAACTGCTGACCATTGTCCCCATCTCAGATCTGCTGATATCCTAAATTATCTGCTAAAGATCATTGGATACTTTCTGCTTCTACAGAACAGAAACATGTAGCAGACAAATGAATCTCCCTCAATTTCGTAAGTCACCATGAATTTAAATTAGGGGGAAGGGGGTGGGGGGTCTGTTAGTAATGCAAATGCTGGATCCAGGCAGCCCTGGACAGCCATGTGGGTGAGGCAATCAGGGCCGAGGCGGCCCGGACAGCCTGCGAGGCAGGCCAGGAAGGGGCAGAAGCTCTCCTGACCCATCACATGGCACGGGGATGTGCCGGGAAGGCCTCCCCAGTGCTCGGGAGCGGAGGGGGGGTGGGACAATGGGCTAGGCTAATTTACATATTCATGATCTTATTTACATAGTGTGTCTTCGCACCTTGCACTGCACATGCCCAGACGGGTATTATCGTGGAAAAAAAACCCACGATGGATTGAACCTGCAAAATGCAAAACTGCGAAGTGGTTGGGGTCCACTGTGTTATCATATTATGCACTGGCTTTAATATGTTTATCTACATCAAATCAGCCAATGTTTACTTTGAGATAAAGAACCTGGATACAAAGGGACTTAAGTAAGCTTACAGGAATTTTAATCAGGAAAGAGCATTATATGTTGAGGCTAACAAACCTTCTCTGAGCAGTGTACTGTAACTTCTGTTCCACAATTAAACCAGAACCCCTGTACTGGGCAGGTTCACTCAGCTTTGCCTTTCTTTGAGTAATACACCTTCAGACCAGTGTCTTGTTTTGATGTATTACAATGAGAGACTGAAGAGTTCATGTAATACATCATCAGAGTCAGTAGTTGCTGGACGCTAAGGATTGAGAGACTGAGCCAGCTGTTTTCCTGATGTATTCTGGTAATGTATCACCAGATGATGGAAACTGATAATGTATTACTTCAAAATGACACCACCCAGAAAAGGAAGAGTCCAGAGGTGTAGATTCTGTATAATGAGACATACAAAGTATGAAACAGGGCTGCAAAGTCCTGGAATAAGATGTTGGTAATAAATCAGTTTTCTATAATATTACACTATCTGTGTGGCTCCACAGATACGTGTGTAATCTGATTTCCAGTGCCTCTCTGTGGTGCTGCTTTTGTGTAGACCATAAATAGCTTTATCTTCACTCCTCTTATAGCTAAACAGTTCACAATGCAAGAGAACCAGAACAAGGGATAAGGCAGAGTTACATTGTCTCAACAAATTTGAAGTTTTGGGCTTCATCTTCAGATTGGGGTATTGTCAGAGCCACCCAGTTGCTACTCTTTTAGTGAACTGAGCCCATACACATCAATGGCACAAATGAGAATGGCTCTTTTGCCCCTGATGGGAGTATTGTATCCCAGCAGGACAGAATGGGCTGGCCCAGAGCACTGCAGTTGTTATTGTCTTTTTCTGCAGGTTGAAGAAAGCTCGTTTGGTCATCTCTTCATCACTTTTTTCATCTTTCACCTGCAACATACACAAATAGTTAGGCCAAAAAGTAACTGATCTGCAATTATTAACATAAATTAAAAAGAAAATTATTGGAACTGGCAACAGTTCTGAACATTTGCCAGCAAAACCTTATGTCTGTGATGAAGCAGACTGTGTAGATATAAAAGTATTTCCTATAAATTTACTTCTAATCCCAGGGCAACCACAGAAAAAGAGAAAAACTGGAAAATTATCTTTTAAAATAATGAGCTTCATCTCTACCAGTAGCTCTTTCAAACACTTATTCTTTGTTAAATGCAGTACTGTTAATAATTTTGTATGTATAAACATCATTATATTTTTGGCAAACCGTTGCCGATAGATAGGTACTGCCCTCAAACTTTTTATTTATGGAAGGTTTGCACTGCAAATGAAGGCTAAGAATATTTTACTATTTAACTTTACAATAAGTATAATTTTCTGTCTGTAGTCAGATACTATAAATCATGAGACAAGAAAACATTAAATATGGTTTTGTGGCATGTGCTTCGGAGTCAAAAATATACCAGTTTCATATATACAAAGGTCCCTACCAGTAGAAGTTTGCTAGCTCAGATTTAATCAGAGATTCTTGAAGAGGAGTCTTGCCTGGCACACTTCATAGTGGATTGGGTAGGGCTTGTGTTCTCGTATCTGACCCATTGCCAGTCCTGTCATTTACTGTCTTCATCTTTGGTACCTCGAGGAAGTGGCTGTTTTCCACTGCTGCCTGCCATTCATCTCAAAGCCAATGCTTAGCACTTTGCAAGGACAAGTTGTGTGTAGAATCACATCTGTAATTTAGTTCCTGCAGTTGATTGTGGCTACAAAATTCCAAGTCCAAATTATCTCTATGACCTACTGAAGATTTCTTGATTCTGAAAAAGAGAATCACAAGAATTTTCCGTGCTTTCTTCTTCAGACCACCTTGTTTTGTTCGTAGGATTATATACACAGTTGGCAGTCAAACTTGAAGCATCACAGAAATATTTTCTCAGTCTTAACTGCTCATCTTTTATTTTTATTTTAAAAGTTTTTTTTTTTACCTTTAAATATTCTGGCTAACATGTATATGGGGAAAAAGTTCACACATCAGGAGTCATGTTTGCAAGGGACTGGTGGAGATCATCAGATGTATGTTCCCTCTGTGATACCATTTTGTCACAGTTAAATAATGATTATTAATATCTCCTTGAATGAGACTTCATAGAAATTGTAGTTCTGAATGTGCACTCAGTTCATTCATGGCCTAACAAGTGTTGCCCTGAGCCAGCAGTGGACTGGCACTCAATTGTTTTTATAAAATACACCTTATCTGCTACTATTACACACAGAGATGGCACTCTCTTTTAATTTTTGGCACACAACAAGCATCTCATCTCCACTCTCTGTGTGGAAAAGTCACAAAATTTGTCTTTAGCTCTCATCATAAATTTGGACATTATCACATATATGTAATCGAAATAATTGTTTAAGATTATTACAATTATAATTATTGAAGTGATAATAACACATTATTTCAGCTGACAATGCATTAGTTCCATAGGGAGATAAACTGCAAGACAAACGGAATTATCTTGATAACAAAATGGATTACTATTAATCATGATTGTAATTTTTCCATCCTTGCACAAAGAAATGTCCCATTGAGTTCATTGCCTTTTGACTGATTGCTAATAAGAACTTTCTCTACATATATGTAACAGGACTGGATCCTGAACTAGTACAATTATTGCTGTTGTTATACTGTATTGTCTAGACAAGCTCCAAAAGCTTATACCTTTACTTAGCACTTTAGATGTAGGACTTCTGACTTTGAAAATGCCACTTAAAAATTACAAAATGCAAGACAAATAAGGGATAAAAATAACCGTGAATCTATTTGAATTTTACAGGGTAGATTCATAAATGAGAAAAACAAACCTTAACCTGACAACTGTTTCCTGTAGGCAGCATGGAAGAGATGGCTCTACCTCCACCACCTTCCACCATTAAACCAGTGCTTTTGCTCTACTGGTGATACAAACATTGAACACAGCAGTTACAGTTACAGTTTCTTACTATGATTTTGGACAGTGGTGAATAATATTTTTTATCCCTGATTTTTTATTCTCAGTCTGAAAAGTATTTAATGTCACTCAACCAAGAAAATGATT
Source organism: Pitta sordida (assembly GCA_013390025.1). Taxonomy (NCBI): domain Eukaryota; kingdom Metazoa; phylum Chordata; class Aves; order Passeriformes; family Pittidae; genus Pitta; species Pitta sordida. The sequence continues at coordinate 697,621 of WEKX01002658.1, read as the reverse complement.
TTCATAGTGATTACATTTCTGTAGGAAGGCAATAACACAGAACTGTATTGCTCAAAATCTTTAGCCCAAGTGTCTTTAAAACGCTTTGAATCAGAACTACAGTCACACAGAATCACAGAATCACAGAATACTATGAGTTGGAAGGGACCCACAGGGATCATCTCGTCCAACTCACCATCTAACACCCGTACAGAGACCGAACGCACACTCCAGAGTGGTGAACATAAACCTGGATCACTCACAGGCTCACAGGCCACTCCAAGCCAGGAGAGACCCACAGGACCATCCAGCCCTACACCCCCCAGCTAGACCATGTCACTAAGCTCCTCATCGAGTCTTCTCTTAAACACCTCCAAGGACGGCGACTCCACCACCTCCCTGGGCAGTCCATTCCAATGAGTGATCACTCTCTCTGTGAAAAACCTCTTCCTAACATTCAGTCTAAACCTCCCCTGGCATAGCTTGAGGCCGTGCCCTCTCGTTCTGGTGTCGTCAGCCTGAAAGAAGAGGTCCACACCCACCTGGCGGTAACCTCCCCGCAGGTAGTTGTGAACAGCAATGAGGTCACCTCTGAGCCTCCTCTTCTCCAGGCTGAACAACCCCAGTCATCACTTAGCACTTATTTACCAAAATTATTGTAGTCCAAAACTGTTAAAAATCTATATGTTTTGTTTAGGTCATCCAGTTCACTCCTGTCCTGTATGTTTGTAACTGTGCTGTGCTGGCTTTCTGATTTTGTCTTTACAACACACCATTAAAAAAAAAAAAATTAATCCAGGTCAAGTACATTAGAAAATTCTTTGGAAATCTTGATAATTGTCATGGACATTTATTTGCTAAAAATACATTTGACACCATAGGGCTGATATTAATATGCAAATCAATGGACTATAAAATTCATTTTCATGCCTTCAGGGCAGTATTTTTATAAATACAGAAACATAATCATGCATCCTCCAGAGGACTAAACATAATTATACAAATTTACAACAAAGCCAAAGGCAGTGTCTCCTTTTAACTGTCTGGTTTTAATATAATTTAAATCTTGTTAAAACTTAATTACCAATTCTCTTCTGTAATTTAGGTGGAAGAGCTGAGGTCTAAGCTTACTGTTTGAGAGAGAGAACTTCATCAGAGAAACAAAGACACCAAAACACAGACTGACAAAATAGGACAGTGAGTAGAAAAACTTGGTAAAGAAGAAGTTACCACAGATGACAATGGAGAACAGAATATGCATGTATCTATTAATATTGTCATGGTTTAACTTAGGCCCACAACTAAGTACTCTTCAGCTGTTTGCTTGTCCCCTCCCCATGGTGAAATGGGGAGGAGAATCAGAAAAAAAGGTTAAAATTGTGGGTTGAGATAAGAATAGTTTAATAGTTTAAATACAGCAAAATATAATAATAGTAGTAGGAAAAAGGGAGAGAGAAATAAAACCCAAGAAACACAAGTGATGCCATCATAGGGCTTTCTCACTGCCTGCTGACCAACACACCCCAGCTCCCAGCAGTGATTGACCCCTCACATCCAACTGCCCCCCATTTATATACTCTCCATGTTATTCTATTGAGCAGATTATCCTTTCAACCAGTTCAAGTCACCTATCCTGGCTATGCTCCCTCAGCTTCTAGTGCAGCTCCTTACTAGCAGAGCATGAGACAACGGAAACTCTTTAGCTTAGGGTAAGCACTGCTTATCAACAACCAAAACATCAGTCTGTTATCAACATGATTCTTATAGTAAATCCAAAATACAGTGCTGTACCAGCTACAGGAAGAAAATTAACTCTATTCGAACCAAAACCAGGATAAACATCCAAATAAAGTGGAACTGACCTGATGTCTTGTATGATGGTCATATAAATACACCAGAGTATATACACGTGTATAAACCTAAATATAATATTTACATCTACATACATACTGACTTTTCTATGGTGCTTTATTCATTAATACTGGTATAGCTCAAGCTGTATCCACATGTGAGGGATGTTGCAGGACAGTGCTTTCATTTTGTTTTTGTTCCCTAGCTGTTCTCTGGGAGATGGTGGCTGTTCAGGTACAAAAGTGAGTAACTCTGAGTTCAAGGCTGGCCTGGTTACAGGGTTTAGGTGATGCATGAAAGCAGGCACATTTTATCAGAAATTTCTACTGTATGAATTACCTGTGAGTCTGTGTTTATTTTTTAAGGCATTTCCAAACAAGATAATCTGCTATCTTCCTCCATGACATAGAAAGAGGAGCAACAGCAACTCTATCTCTGTGACAGAGGTATGAGGTCAGGGAGAGGGTCTCAGCTTTGTATCCTAAACAAAGAACCTGGTAAGCAATTTAAAGTAATGTACTGGCAAAGCCTGTTTCTCTGGACTGATTTACAGAAGATTCTGTACCTGCAATATCTTCCCTCTTTCGTTAAAGGTAAAACAGAGAGTAGAGCATATGGCTTCTCAGCACTGCACTGATGTATTCCCTGCTTGCTTCTCCCCAGTTTCGCCTTTGCTGCCAAGAAAGATGAGGAATCTAGAAAATAGGGGATTTTGATTTCCTCCATCAGCAATACACATCCCATGGACATGGAGACTGCTGCCTCAGGTCTTCTCTTTGTGTCCTGTTTGCCAGCCAGTGTTTAGTAACAAGTGTCACAGTCTGCTCCTCTGCTTTGAACTGGAACATATTTCTGTTAGCCCTCACATCCAACTGAAAGCAGCTTTGTATTGATTTAATTCACTCTTTTAAGCATGACCATACTCAAAATGAGGGATGTGAATCCAAACTTCCAGCTTTTGAACAATTTACACTGGGCAGAAATTCAAGTGATTTGGCACAGCATCTGGTTGGGAATCAATTCCCATTGGTTCATTCTGTCCAGTGCATGTTTTTCTCTGATTGAAATGCCAAATATTTGTTAGCAATATTGATACCTGTGACTGTCATCCTCATACTACTTCTCTATCCTTTTGGGTTGCATATTCATGGAGTGTTAATGGAAATAAGAGATGCAAAATATTAGATGAGGCACTATGTTACAGATTTCACATACTTGCCTTATTACATTAACAAATAATTTGTTCATTTACAAATACAGTAATCTCTCGAATATCGGGGGGGTGATGGTTCCGGAAAGATGCTGAAATAAGTGAAATCTGCTATGTAGCAGTAAATATGGTAAAGACGGTAAACCTAGGGGAAAAAAAAACGTGATTTATTGAAGCCACAAATGGTGAACCACAGAGTAACAAGGGATTATTGTATACAAATTATCCTATTTGTGACTGAGACTTAGTATGCCTCAATTTTTTCTAGAATGATAATGCTCCCATGTTAAGATGTCAAAATTATGGGAGGGGTTTCACTGCATAGACTACTCACAAATCTTGTAGCTTTCATATAGAAAAGGTATTCTTTAGAACTAGAAGTCTAACATATCTAATAAACCTCTTTAATTTGTAAATCCTTGAGATTAAAATCAAGTGTTAAGTAGGCTGTCATTTGCACCTGTGCATGTAAATTTGAAGTTGAAGAGTTTCCTGAGCTGGACTGGGTTGTAAATACATATGTTGGTTTCATTGGGCTGTAAATACATCTGCTTCAAATTATTGTTTGCCATGCAGCGTAACCACAGTAGGTGTGAAAATGGAGGTGTGATATTTTCCAGGTTGTTGCTAGTCAGGCAAAATTTAGGAAACAGCAACAAGTGTTTCAAGATAACCTTGCTAAAACTGACCCTGCTCTTAATGCAGAAAATGCTGCCATAGATATTTTAAATACCAAAATGTGTCTCTGTTTCTTGCCTTGTGGTAGAATTATCAGATTTTTTTCCCCAGTTGGAAGTTATGGATGTATACTTCTTACAACTGAGCTTCATAATATTGTCACCTTTAAGATAAACCCAATGGAGTTGTGAACTTTTCTGAACCTACTCAAGATATAGCCCATGTAATGCAGCACTCCAGAGCCTTGTGTCTCCAGGGGAAAAAGTCACTGAATCACAAAATATGTAGAGTTGGAAAAAACCCATAAGGATCAGCAAGTCCAACCTCAAGAGTCACACCATGTTCCTGAGAGTATTGTCCAAACGCTTCTTTGACCTCTGTCTTGGTCCTTGGTGCTGTGACCACTTTCCCTGGGGAGACTGTTCCAATGTCAAACCACCCTCTGGGTGAAGAACCTTTTTCTAATACCCAGCCTAAACCTCCCCTGCCACAGCCTCAGGCCTTGGGTCCTGTCACTGGTCACCACAAGGAAGAGATCAGTGCCTGTCCCCCCCTTCCCCTCACGAGAGGCTAGAAAACTGGAGAAAGTAATTGAGAAAATGTTGTGAGCACATTTAAGAAACATAATGTATTTCACCGGTCCAACTAAATGAGGTGTTATTGCTTGGCATAGGTTTTCTAGTGATACTTCAAGAAAATATCAAAGATCTCAGAAATAGCAGGAGCTTGTCAAATTCAAAAAATGTTCCGAAGTTAATTGCAAGCACCTTTACCATCATATTTTTGCAAAATGTGACATATTTAAATATTGCCAAAGAATACACTTCTTAAATGTCAGTATGGTTTTAGGACATATAAAGGCTCCAAGACGTATATCAAAAAAACCCAGGTTCCTCAGATGGGTGCCACAGAAAATCCTTCTCCAAAGAAGCTTCAGAAATTTCAGTCTAATGTGTACTATTAATGTGATGCTGTGACAGCTCTTGAGAGAGCTGTCATTATCAGACTTGTTTGGACTGGACTATGTCAGACAACCACAGGCTGAAAACTCAGTGTTCGGTCTTACTGGCTCTAATGTACCTTAAGCAGTCAGTCATAGGAGGAGCCAGCACCCATCCAACAGTGTACCCTGTTCTTACTGTGCCTTGGAGGCCTGCAATTCCCAAATAATGTCCATGTGTGAAAAGGGAAAAAAGCTCCTTTTTGATTTGTTTGAGGCTTCAGAAATACTAACCTCTATCATTCTGAGCAGCTGCTGACAAGAGTGCTGAAATGCCAGAGGTAGGCTGTGGGAGATTTGGAGCATGTCTGTTTACATTGCCTCATCTCCTTTGTGCTGAATTCCTCCGTCACACATCCTGTCCATTTGTCACCAAGAAATAAGATATACATAGTGACCAAGAGAAAGTTGCTTCACGTGAAGGATTAATTTCATACCATGTAGGAAAGATGGCTATTGATACTGCATAAGGGAACGCTTATCATGCTGATGAATTTTGTGTACCTGATTGTGTCAGGCACCAAAGATTCAGTTTCAACATAGGATCCTTTGCAGCTTTTGCAAGTTCAGAGGCTCAGTTAAGCGGCAGCACAGTTTAAAGTTGAAGCCTTGTTTCATGAGATGGCATGGGTAGATTGAATCCTACCTACTAGTATAAGGTTCTAATCATTCTTTAATACCTCTGATGAGATACAGAATAAAGAGTAAGGTTCCAAAGCCTTTTAGTTGTTATATATTAATTGTTGCTATTTGTGGAGAGAAAAAATAATTTTTTCATTACAGGGAATCCCCGGTGCATTGCGGCCTCTCCATTACGACCCCGCCCATTTGCAAGGCAATTTTCTCGCAGTTTTGATTCAACAATTTGCGAGTTTAGCCAGCCAACACGAGCGCGGTGCCTCTGCTCTGCCGAGGGGCAGTGCCGCGGTGCCTGTGGGGTGGGACTCACCCCACCTTGCGGTGAGGGGTCTCGCAATGACAGCACCATGCTCCCACCATTCCTGACCTGGGAAACTGCCCCACAAAAGTGAGGCAAGCGAGGTCGGGCAAGCGCTGTGTGCTGGGAGGGGGCAGCTGTCTCTGCGCCAGGAGGAGACTTCTGTTCTCCAGCCCTCTGGGACCATACGGGCAGCACTGCCTCNTGGAGCAATGGGCATGGCCTACATGCATATTAATGACCTGCGTGTCTTTGCAAGTTTGGCTTTTTGTGAGGTCCGTGGCCTGACCCGTTCCTCGCAAATGAGGAACTGTAATGCTAAATGGGTCTCTAACATATAGATACTAAATTTCCTAGAAATGAAATTAATTACTTTGTGCCCCACATCCCTCAAAGGGAATCCGCAAACATTTTCAGAAGCTTTCATGGGAGGCAAAATATTGTGGCTTTCTTTTCTAATGGCCAGGAGCAGCATAAGTGTACAAGCCCTGACAATGGGTTAGGCTGACAGCAAGACTAGGTGATGCACTGGAGGCCTTCAGGTGACTGAAGAGTTACTTTGAGTGGGTTGTGACAGTTCCCAGGAGCAATACAGTTGGCCCTCTTGCACTTTGCATCCCCATATTGCGGCTTCAGATCTTACCGGCGTGATTTTTTGTGATGTAGGAGACCCATTTCGCAACCGTGCAAGCGCAACCTGCTGCCCCCGGCCGTGGCAGCACAGGCGGCGGCATGGGCGGCAGCAGCAGCACGGCCACCATTCAACGCAGAAGTCGGGCTACGCAGATCCCAATTAAGACCACTTAATTAAGTGGATAACAATTAAGACTGCTCTACAGGAGACCCGAATGTACTGCAATCAGAGTA